>JALNQF010000134.1:0-121064 GCA_028456385.1 Ophiosphaerella korrae | reverse complement strand
TAGGCTTATATTAAAGGATATAGAGAAGAGAAAGTAAAAATTATAATCGAAACTGTTTTATATTATATAGACTAGTAAATTAGTAATCTATTACGTAATATTTAGTTACGTGCTAATATAGCTATTTTTTTATTTTTTTATTTACTAAAAACTTAGTTAGGTAACCTGAGCTAAAATTTAGATTACGTAAGCTAATCTAACCCTATTAGGTATAGTTAGAATATAAAGTATTTTTATACGTTAATTAAAAAGTTCTATTAAGTTGAATTTTGCATTAAAAAAAGACCTCGAAACACTTTAAATCCTAGCTTAAGTTCGCTTAGTAATTAATAATCGTAGTAAGCTAAGATAAAGTTTGGTATTTTCTCTTTAATATCCTTTTCAAGTTGTATTTTTAGCTAATTTATTTGTAGAGTTAATTTAAGTTGAAAATTGTAACTTTTTTTTAGTCTTTTTGTTACAGCTGTAACAAGAGATAACTAATTTAAGCTAATCAGCCCCTCTATAGATGACGACAACACGTATAACCTATAGGGCAACAAACTAGACTAGGAAACTAACTACAATAGGGACACGTAACAAATTTGTAATTTGCGATCTTAGCAAACACGAAGTACAAAGCTAAGCACGTAACAAATTCGTAATTCGCGATCTTAGCAAACACGAAGCACGAAGCTAGCTAAGAAGCCTAGGTATATAGTTAGTAGAATGCACATTATTAGGATAGCATCGGCAATTTAATCCCTTAACTATAGAACGCTAATACAAGACAGTTGCGAAACATCTTCTATTATTTATAGTTATTATAGATCCTAACGCGAACTTTTACTATTACTTTGTAATCTACTAACTTCCTAGACTAGTGCCTATAGTTAACGATAGGCAGCCTATTATACCTTGCTAATTTAGTTATTGCGAGAAGCGAAGCGTAAGTAGCGCGTAGTCTAGCTAACATAATAGTAGAAAGTTTAACTAAAACAAGCAAAGCCCCTAGGAGTAGTTATAAGTCTAACAGCACTGCATAGGAAACAATTAAGGACTAAATTAACAACCTAATCTTAGATAAAGAAGATATAAAGATAGTAATCGACGCCCTAGAAATATAGAACAAAGAACTATAGGATTACGCGAAATAAAACAAAGTATAGATTAAGGCTATTATTAAAGGCTAGAACTAAATAGAATTAATTATACAACGCCTAGTAATAAGTGCTATAAAGAAACTGCTAAAAATACCTGTCCTTAAGAAGTTTAATAGAATAAGGGAAAAACTAAGACCTTTTATAGCTTTAGCACAACTCTAAATAGATGTATAAGTACTACACTTTAATATAGAAGAAAAGAAGGTAATATATATTAGATTACACCTAGAAGAAGACGTAATAAGATAGTATAAGCCTTACTAGATAGACTACACAATATATTCTCTAATAACCTAGAAGGACAAAACAAGTACTATCTTTAGAAGTTATAAATACTTTACTAAACGGATAAGAGTAGTATTTAGAGATATAGACGTTACTAGACAAGCTAAAGAATAGCTAGAGAAGCTTATATAAAACTAGAGTGTTCCTAAGTATATATTATAATTTAAGTAATTATCCTAAAACACGGAATAGAATAAGTTAGCCTTGATGTTACGATTTAAACAAGGACTAAACTTAAAGATACGATATAAGATAATCTATATAGAAAAACTAAGAACACTAGAAGCCCTAAAGTAATAGGTAATCTAAATCGACAATAATCTTCGAGAATAGAAGAAGAATAAATATAGCACCTAAACTAGAAACTAGGATGCTAGAGATCCTATAATCCTTAACGCTAACAAGGACAAGAAAAAGAAGAATAAAGACTTTACGTGCTTTAACTATAGTAAGAAAGGCTACTACGCAAAAGACTACTATTTATAAAAGAAAAAGGATATAGTATATTATAAATATAGGAAACTAGGACACTTTGTAAAAGACTATAGAAGTAAAGACCTAAAGAAAGAGACTTAGTTAAAAATAACTAAAAAGAAGAAAGAAGCACTACAAGTATAGGCTAAACCTTAGGAAAAGGTAGCTAGGAGTAAAGAAATACAACATGTAATACTCTATTAGACCTTTTGTTATAATAACGACTACTATATATATCTTTCTAGTAAATAGAGAGTAGTGTAGTTCTTATAGAAATAGAGATATAAAGTAGCTATAACGAAAGAAGGTAGAATAAAAGCGTAGCTAGAAGAGATAGTACACGTAATAGACCTACTAATAGAAGACTTAGAAGGGGAAGAGCCTTAGACCCTATTAATCTAGGCTAAAGGACTAGCATAGGATAAAGAGACTACTATAGCTTTTTCTAAAGGATAGTAAGAAAGTAAGAAATAGGTTAGTATAAAAAGTATAGAGTATGCCTAGCTAATAATATATAGCTACGATAGCTACATAATAATAGAAATAGAGGAACAAAATAAAGAATAGAAGTTTGTTTAAATATACTTAATAGTTATAAGTATAGAAGAAGCGTATAAAGACTAAAAAGAACGCAATCCTAAAGAAATAAAGTTTACACTATTTTAAGAATAGATAAAGTAATATATAGTTGTAGTAAGAAGAATGCCTATAGAAAAGGAGTAGTAATACCTTGTAAGGAAAACGCGATAGATTAATAAAGCCTATATACTAAGAGTACTAGTAGTGTACTATATCCTAACAATAGATATACTTAGAAAAGATTAATACTAAGAAGAAGATAATAAGATAATAGATCTAAAATATCTAGTACACTTTAAAGTATTATAGATATTATACCTAGATAAGAATTGTATTATACGCAGGAACTCTAAAGTAAATAACAACGTATAGCTTATACGAAGAAGAGGCTATAACTATATAAGAGTAATTATAGTAGAAGATATCTAAAGATAGGAAATAATCTTAGAAGATAGATACGTAGTAGTAAGACCTAGCCTAAAACTATCTAAGAAATGCGTCTAAGGAGGACTATAGTACAAGTATATATATAATAAATGTTTAAAACACGAGGAGTATAAACTTAAGATAGGACTATAGCCCTAGAAAAATAGATAATTTACAAAACTACCTAAGCAAGAATAGCTAAAAGGTATAAAAGGCCTACATATTACAAAAATAGGTATATACTAAGGAAGGAAAGTATAATTAATAATTAATAGTAGAGCTACGAGAAACTTTATATCTAAGAAGTTTGTAGAAATATAAGGAATGCGCTACACAACGAAGAAATACCCTTGATAACTAAGTACGATTAAAGGAAAACTATTCTAGGAACCTATTAGGTTTAAGATAGTTCTCTCTACGTTTAAATTAGAAGGAATAACGATTAAAAATATAGTTATAGACATAACGACAATTAATAACAAATAAGATATAATATTAGGTATACTATAGTTATAGATAACTAACCTATACATTAATTAGAGAACAGGAAGAATTAGCTACCTAAAGAAAGATATGTTAAAAGCTAACATAAATACTTACAAAGGAGAATTCCTAGAAGAATACAAGAAATAGGAAAAATAGCTTATAGAGCTAGAAGATTACCTTCTAGAATATTAACTATAGGACTTAGCGATAGAACTAGAAGAAGGTAAAGACTTAGGATAGAGCCTAGTCTACTAAAAAATAGAAGTAAAATCCTAAATTAAACAAACGTTTATCTAAAGCGCAATAAAGAAAGGATAGATAAGAGAATCTAAATCTTTAGTAGTATATAGACTTATATTTGTAGACAAAAAAGGGATAAGTAATAAGAGACTCTACGTAGACTTTAGAAAAACTAACGCAATTATAAACAAAAACTAATACCTACTACTACAAATTAACGCAATACAAGATAGGCTACGAAAAGTAAAAATCTTTACAAAACTAGATATTTAGAACGCCTACTTCTAGATTATAATTAAAGAAGGTAATAAATAGAAAATAGTATTTAGAACGTAATATAGACTATATAAGTACCTAGTTATACTATTTAGTTTAATAAACGTACTAGTAGCCTTCTAAGAAAGAATTAATATAGTACTAAGAGAGTACTTAGACATATTTACATTTGTATACTTAGATAACATCCTTATATTTTTAGAAATAGAGGAAGAATACGTATAATACGTATACAAGGTACTAGAAAAACTAGTAGAAGCTAAAATGTTCCTTAAAATGAGGAAATGTAAATTCTACACGAAGGAAATAGATTTCCTTAGATTTATCGTAGAACTAAGAAAGATTAAAATTAACCTAAAGAAGATTAAGTTAATTAACGAATAGCTAACACTAAAAAACCTAAAAGAGGTACAATAATTTTATAGACTAGCTAACTTCTATAGAAAGTTAATAGTAGGATATTCTAAAGATATAGAACTAATTACATAACTTATAAAGAAAGATATACTATTTAAATAGACTAAAGAATATAATAAGGTATTTAATAAAATTAAAAGGAAGTTTATAGAAAACCTAGTTATTAGAATATATAACCTAGACCTACTAGCAATAGTAAAAACAAACGCATCTAACTTAGTCTACAGAATAGCACTAATATAAGAAGACCTAGAGACTAAAAAAGAATACTTAGTTAAATACTTCTCTAAGAAAATAAAGCTAGTAGAGCTTAACTACCTAATCTATAACAAAGAAATACTAGTAATCTATAAAGTATTTAAGTAATAGAGAGTATACTTGTAAGGAGTAAAATACTAAATAAAGGTCTACATAGACTACAAGAATCTTATAGGATTTATAATAAATAAAGAACTATTACAACGCTATATAAGATAGTAGGAATTCCTATTAATATTTAATATAGAAATTATATATATAAAAGGGAAAGATAACTAATTTGTAGACGCCCTTAGTAAAAGACTAGATTTATAGGAAGAAGTAAACGCAACTAGTATAGTTCTAGTTAAGAACAAAAAAAGATATTAAATCCTAAATATACCTAAAATAGCTGTAATACTTAAGAGAACAAGTAGCGAGCTAGATAAATAGATTTAGAAAGTAATACAAGAAGTATCTAAGGAAATAGAGAAACTTAAAATCTAAGAAGGATTTATACAAGTATATAGAAGAATATATATCTTAAGAAAGATCTAAAAAGAATTTATACGATAATTCTACGAGTTACTAGTATATAGTTACTAAGAGATAGATAAAACTCTAGATAGACTACTATAAGACTACTATATTCTAAAAGCAAGATAGCTAGTAATAGAGGTACTACAAGACTATATAGAATGTTAGAGAAATAAATATAATAGATACGCACTATATAGAATACTATAACTAGTAGAAGTACTAGAACAACTATAGAGAGTTATTACAATAGACTTTATTACGAAGCTACTAAAGTCTAAGGACCTAATATTAGGAGTTAAATATAATAGAATCTTAATAATAGTAGATAAACTTATAAAGTACTTATACTTTAGACTATATAAAGAAAAAAGTAGGATAGAAGTTACTATACACTAGGTCCTAGGAACTATAATTAGTTAATATAGACTACTAGATAAGATTATTATAGATAGAGACGTAAGATTTATATTAAAACTATAGGGAACGATAACAGCGTAATTAGGAAGTAAATATGTAATATCTACAGTATACTATCTATAGATAGACAGACAATTAGAATAAATAAATTAAATAGTAGAATAGTACTTAAGATGCTACCTTAACTACAACTAGAATAATTAGGTATAGTTACTACCTATAGCACAATTAGTATATAATAGCGTAAAGAATATAGTAATAGGAATATTACCCTTCTTTGCAAACTATAGATTCGACCCTAGCGTATATAGAATACTAAGACTAGAGATATCTTAGTCTCTAAGAGGAGAAAAACTTACTAATAGACTTAAGGATATACACGACTAATTAAGATAGGACGTAGAATTCCTACACGATTAAATAATAAGATACTACGATAAGAAATACAAAGAGGGACCCTAATTTAGAAAGAGAGAAAAAGTATAGTTAGTATAAAAAAATATTAAGAGTAAACAACCTAGTTTAAAACTAGACTACGTTAAGATAAGACTATATAAAATTAAGAAAGAAATTACACTAGTTATATTTAAACTAAAACTACTAAATAAGATAAGGATACACCTAACCTTCTACGTAGTACTACTTAAGATAGTACTACAAAACGCGAAACTACTAGTATATAAAGTAGATACGTATAGAGAATAGGAAGAATAGGAAGTTAAAAAAATCTTATAGTACTAATTCTATAATAGAAGAAACTACTATCTTGTAGAATAGATAGGTATAGATAAAAGAGGACAACTATAGGAAAAAATATAGGAACTAGAGGATAATCTTAATTGCCCTAAGAAACTAGAGGACTACTAAAATTAAAACCCTCTAAATTACCTTGCGGCGAACTAAGAAAATTAGCACTACTAGCGCTAAATAGAGAGACGTTAGGAACGCCTAATGCGATAGGAGCTAGAGCAGCCTAAACTATATCCTTAAGGTCTATCTTAGCCTCTAAGGCACGAGACTATTTAGACAATTTAGCGTTATTATAAGCCTTTATCTTACAAAGACGCTTAATACAAGAATAAAGATCTACTAGCTTATAAAGAGTTAGCTTACGCTTAGCCTTAGCCTTAGTAAGCTATAATAATAGTATCTCTTAAGCCTAGTTAACGGCTCGCCCTATATAACTTAGTAAGAAGAGACTATATAGATATTAAATACTTACACTTAGTAAGAGAAACACTTAATAGTATATACTTATGTTAAATATTAGCTAGAATACACTTGTTATAGTATTTACTATCCTTTAAAGATATAAGACAAGTAAGCTTTAGTTAAGTATAATAGACACAAGGAAACATTTTAACCCTGTTACGAGTAATACAAGTAATAAGAAGAAGTTTATTGTAATTAGAACGCGAAGATATAGAGAACAATAAAGAATTAGAAATAAATAAAGAAACTAGACTAATAACCTTAGGCCTAGGATAGAGAAATAAAAACCTGCCTAGAGAGGGGAATAGTATTACGGCTGTAACAAGAGATAACTAATTTAAGCTAATTAGCTCCTCTATAGATAACGACAACACGTATAACCTATAGGGTAACAAACTAGACTAGAAAACTAACTATAATAAGGACACGTAACAAATTCGTAATTTGCAATCTTAGTAAATACAAAGTACGAAGCTAAGTACGTAACAAATTTATAATTCGCGATCTTAGTAAATACAAAGCACGAAGCTAGCTAAGAAGCCTAGGTATATAGTTAGTAGAATACATATTATTAGGATAGTATTAGTAATTTAATCCCTTAACTATAGAACGCTAATACAAGACAGTTGCGAAACATCTTCTATTATTTATAGTTATTGTAGATCCTAACGCGAACTTTTACTATTACCTTGTAATCTACTAACCCCCTAGACTAGTGCCTATAGTTAACGATAGGCAGCCCGTTATACTTTTTTTTCGTGTCACCCTACTATAATATTTAACTACCTTTCTACTTTTAGTTAGCGCTTAGTAAGCTACTAGGTATATATACCTAGTACTTACTTAGATAGCTTTATCTACTATTTACTCTCTTTAGTTAATTATTAAAACTACTCTATTAAGTTATCTTACGTAAAGTCTACTTTACACTAATAGACTTAAAGATATATTCAATTAACTAAGATAGGATATAGAATTCCTATATAATTAAATAGCTAAGTACTATAACAAGAAATATAAATAGGGACCCTAATTTAAAGAAAGAGAAAAAGTATAGTTAGTACAAAAAAACATTAAAAGTAAGAAATTAAATTTAAAACTAGACTACGTTAAAATAGGACTATATAAAATTAAGAAAGAAACTACGCTAGTTATATTTAAATTAAAGCTACTAAATAAGATAAAGATATACTTAACCTTCTATATAGTACTACTTAAGATAGTACTATAAAACGTAGAACTACTAGTATATAAAGTAGATACGTATAAAGAATAAAAAGAATAAGAAGTTAAAGAAATCTTAGTATACTAGTTCTATAATAGTAGGAACTATTACCTAGTAAAATAGATAGGTATAGATAAGAAAAGATAACTATAGGAAAATATATAAGAACTAGAAGATAACTTTAACTATCTTAAGAAAATAGAGAAGTTCTAAAATTAATACCCTCTAGAATACCTTATAGCAAACTAAGAGAATTAATAATACTACTACTAGATAGAGAGAAGGTAAAAACACCTAATATAGTAAGAGTAGCCTTAACTATAGCTTTAAAATTAAGCTTAAACTCTATAAAAGTAGCTTATACAATAGACTTCTATTAAGAGGTAGCTAGAAGATAATAGTACTTACTATAAGCTATAAGAGATAGTAAAGAGATAATAGATAGTATTTAATAGTACTACTAGTATCTAAAAAAGAATAATACTTACTTTACTCTCTTTATAAGTATTAAGCCTTTTATACGCCTATATAGTGTACTAGCTCTACTCTAGATTATAACTATATAATGTTATAATCTCTAGTATATTAGCTCTACTCTTAACTTATACTAAAGTTTACAAGAGTTTTAAGTATTTAATAAACCCTTATTATAGAGCCTCTTCCTTTAGCTAGTATTTTTACTAGCTCTTTAAAGTGTAACCTTAATAAAAACCCTAAACTTTTAGGAATATAAGGAAAAGAGTGTTCGCGTACCTTACGCGCTATACCTATACGTTAGGCGTATTATTATTATTATACTTGTATATAATATTCTATTTATATTTTAATAATAAGTAAAAGATTATTACTTACGTAATTGCGTTTACTCTTAGTAGACCCTATATACAAAAATTTTTTTTTGTAATTATTTTACTTATCTTCTTATTAACTATAGCGTATACTTAATATATACGTAGTATACGTTTAGTAATTATTACTATAGTTTACTATCTTTGCCTAAAGTTTATTAAGAAAAGTAATATCTATTAAGCTTAGCCTTTTAAGTAGAGCGTAGACGCTAAGCGCGCTAACTATAATACTTTATATACTACTTGCTTACGCTACACTTAAAGTATTATTAACTAGAAGGAAGTATATAATAAGCTAGAAGAACGTCGCTACTAGTATTATTCCTCTAGTAATTATAGTAGCTACACCTTAGTAACTATAATACGTACTCTTTGTATACACTTTAACTAATATAAACAAGTACCTCCTATACTTAATAGGCGCGTTAATTGTCTTTATAAGCTTTATAATACGTATAATACTACTATATCTAATACTAGTACTTCTAAGACTAACTTAGAGGTGCGCTATACTAGTATTAAGCTTACTTATACCTAGTATACCTTTAACTTAGAGCTATTAAACTATAGGCGCCTTACTACTTATAGTAGTGCTCCTTTAGAAGTACTTACTTAAACGCTTACGACTATACCTTAATTTTTAAGGCTTATTTTAACTAAATAGTATAGCCTTATAGCCTAGTAGTAGAGTTTAGTTAGAGTATTAATAGAGATTTTAGGCTACCTTTACTATATTATATATTTGCCTATATTATACTTATATAGCGTATACTAACTACTTTTTAAGCTTACTATAGCTACCTTTCTATAAAATAGGTTAATAATAAAGAAGATAATAATAAAGATAGTAGTAAAGAAGAAAAAGAAGAAGAAAATAGGAGTAAAAAAGAGGTAGTAGAGGAAGAAGAAGTAGAAGAAGAAGAAGAAGAAGAAGATAAAGTAGAGGGTTAAGACGTTCTACTTTTAAAAAGTAGGTAGGACGTAGGTAGAAAGTAGTTTAGGCTTATCTAATAAGTAGAGAAGAAATAGTTTATAGTATAATTATTTATTTTTTGTATATATAGATACCTAGCTATAAAGCTAAAAGTTAGATTACGCTATTTACTTTATAAGTGCGTTTTAAGTATATAAATTATATTTTCTACGTACGTTTTAATTATAAAGCGCTTTAAGCTAAATTAATATCTTTAAGTAGTTTATTTATATTTTTAAAATCTATAGTAAGAGTCTATATATCTTAGGATTTATTATATCCTTTCTAACTAAAGAGATACTCTAATTATCCTTTCTTTTTATATTTCTTTAGGATTCTTTTAACCTCTTATACTTCTTCTCCTTCTTCTATTACCTTAGGTAGCTAGGTATTATCTTCTATACCTAATTAAGATTTCTATTTCTTAAGGAAGGAAATATAAAATACGTTATAAATGCGATAGTAAAGTAGTAGTAATAGGTAGTATACCTACGTTCCTACTACGTCTTATACTTAAAATAGTCTAATAAACTTATCTAATAGCTTCTTATATAGTTAGTAAGTAAAGCTTAAGTTCTTTATACTTAGTAAGACTAGCTCTCTTTTTCTAAAGACTTCTAGTTTATATTTATTATTATAGTACTATACTTAATATACTTGTACTTTCTATAAAAACTCTATAAGTATTACTTATATATTATGTATATACTTTACTCTTTAAATAGCGTCTAGTACTTCTCTTTCTAGCCTACTATCTTTAGGTAAGTATATAAAGATTAGGTGTTTACCTAGTATAGTATAAAAAGGCGTTGTCTTTATTCCTTTATAAATTAAGTTATTGTATATAAATTATACTATTTTTAGTAAAGTAACTTAATTATCTTAATTCTCTATTATAAAGATTCTTAAATACTATTCTAGAGTCTAATTTTATTATTTAGTTTACCTATTAGTCTATAAGTAGAAAGCTATACTTAGCCTACGCTTTACTTATAGTTAGTAGTATATTTCTACCTAAAATTTTAAGGTAAAGATTAACTCTTAGTCTAATACAATACCTTTCTATATCTTATAGTTTAAGATAATATTATTAAAGTATACTTCTATAAACTATTACGCGTCTTACTTTTTAAGTACTAGGATATAGATAGCTATCTTAGATAAGTAGTCTACTATTACTAGTATTATATTATACACGTACTCTAAGCTATCTTTTAAAGGCAGGAGGCCTATAATAAAGTCTAGAGAGACTTCTTTAAAGATATTACTTAGGATTAGTAAAGGAGATAATTCTCTATACTACTTATACCTTAGCACTTTACTTTGCTAGTATATTACGTAGGTTTTTACGTATTCCTAAACGTCTTACTCTATTAATAGCTAGTAATAGTATCTTATAATTAGCTTAAGCGTTCTACGTACGCTAAAGTAGCTAGCTATATATAAGTTATAATACTAGAGTAGAATTTCTTACTTAATAGTAGGTTCCTCTAAAACGTATACTCTACCTTTGTATCTTAAGACTTTCTTGTTATCTAAGCGCTATACTTACGCTTTACTACTATATTAAGTACTTTTAACCTTTATTAAACTCTCTACTTATACTTATACAAAGGCGTCCCTTTACTATAGTCTATACAAAGTTATTAGAAAAGCTTTAGACTCTACTAATATAGGTTTACTACTAACTAACTCTCTAGCTATTAAGCGTAGTACGTATAGTATATATTTTATAGCGCTAGTAGTAAGAGTCCTTTTAGTACTATAGTCTCTAGTACTATACGTTTTGTATACGCTTTCTAAGCTTAGCTTAGTTGTAGATTCTCTTACTCTACTAGTTATCTCTACTCTAGCTACTAAGCTTACTAGTTGTAATTTCTCTTAGAGAGTAGGTAATAAGCGTACTAGCGATAGGTTCTCTTACTTATAGTTGCATCTCCTTAAGAGGCTATCTATAGGATTTAGCCTACTAGCCTAGTATTTTACTTTAAAATTAAAAGCTCCTAAGTATATAGCTTAGCGTACTTAGTATAGGTTTAGCTTATATATAGTACGTATTAAGCGTAGGTTATTATAATCTATAAGTACTTAAATTATATACTACGTACCTTTAAGGTAGTATCTCTACTATTTAAAACTATAAATAATAGTAAGAAGTTTAGTATTATATATTTTATAGTTTAATTCTACTTCTTGTAGTTTTCTAGAAGTAAAGGTAACTAGATACTATTTCCTATCTAGGTAGAGCTAGGACAAGATCCTAGAGATCGTAAAGGTTAACGTATCTATCTCTAAGTAAATAGGTAGCGCTAAGTTATAGTAGTGTAAGATAGGTATACTTATAAAGTATACTTTAAGTTATTTAAAAGCTTTTTGTACTATACTAAGCTAATAGAATTCTTACTTCTCTTTTAATAAGTTTATAAGGAGAGCTATTTTATAAGTATATTTTTTAATAAATCTTTAGTAGAAGTTTGTAAAACCTAGGAATAACTATAGTTTTTTAATACTTATAAGCTCTAGCTATTACGTAATAGTTTTAATACGCTTAGGTTTAGTGCGTATACTACGCCTTATAATAATAAAGCCTAGAAAATATACTTTATTAGATATAAAGGTATATTTCTTTAGGTTTATAAAGAGTTCTACTCTTCTTAGTACTACTAGTATAGAGTAGATAGTGCGCTAGTATAGCGTAACGTTATTACTATAGGTATATATAAGTATATTATTAAGGTACACTATATAGATATAATCTAGGAGTCTACTAAGCACCTTATTAATATACGCTTAAAAACTAGTAGGGGCGTTAGTTAGCTTAAAAGGTATTACTAGGTATTTAAAATACTTATAGTAAGTATAGAAAGTAGTTTTCTACTTATCTCCTAATTTAATTCTAATCCTATAGTAAGTATCCTTAAGATCTAAAGTAGTATAGTATTGTGCGCCTAATAAGTAGTCTAGCGTCTCTCTAATTAGTAGGAGTAGGTACTAATCTTTTACTATAACTAAGTTTAAGCTATAGTAGTTAATATAGAGGCGTAGGGCTCTATCTTTCTTTAGAATAAAAAGAATAGGTACTCTTACTAGACTATTACTATAACGTATCTAGCTTTTATAGAGTATATCTTTTATATACGCGTAGAGTACTTTAAGCTTATATATAAAGAGATTATAGAGTAGCCTATAAAGAGGTTCTTTTCTCTCTATTAATAGAATTACGTAATTAGAGTTCTTTAGGTAGAGTAGTATTTATATAGTAACGTTATTAAATACGTTATAGTATTCTAATAAAGCGTTTAGAATATATAACTCCTACGCTATAGGTATAGCGTAGATACGCGTATTGTATTCTAAGTTAATTATATTAGTCTTAAGTACTCCTAGTAGGTATAGTTTTACCTACGTTTTTCCTAGAGCCTTTGTAAATTCTTTAGTTATATATAACTATACTTAGGTAATAGAGGTATATCCCTAACGCTATATTTGCGATCTATAGTTAAGTTGTATCCCTTCTTGTTTAAGAAAAGGATTTCTAAGAAGGAGTACTACTCCCTTTTTATCTACTCTATATACTATAATCTTAGACTTACGTATTACTTTATTATTGTTAGTAAGGTGCACCTAAAGCTTATAAGTAGTATAGGTATTCTACCTTTATACTCCTATCTAGCCTAGTCTAGAGAGCTTAGCGTCTTAGATTAGTTTTAGTCCTATTTCTACTACAGTCTACTAACTAATAAGACTAATATCTACTTAAGGGTCTAGAATAACCTAAAGCTTTGTTTTTAGCTCTAAGCCCGAAGCTGCGCTATATATACGCTATATACCTAGTAAGATATTAATTAATCTACGCCTTACTATTCTAGAGCTAATAATAAGGCTAGGCCTTTTCCTATTTAGTTTATATAGACTAGAATATAGTTAGGGTTACTACTATAGTACTTACTAGTATAGTATCCTTTTTTATAGTACTTAAAGTATTTAATAGTAGACTTATCTACTAACTTATTTTAGGGGTTCTTTGTATCTCCTTTTATTTAGGCTTTTTTTAAGTTTTCTTTACCTACGCTATTTATATAGGGCTCTTATAATTTTATTATATTACGTAAGTTATACTTAAGTATTAAGCCTAAGGTAATAAGGTCTTCTCTTGTCGCTAGAACCTAATAATAGTTAGTAATTACCTTTTATAGTTTAGGCTATAATTTTAAAAAGAGGTACTAAATCCTTTGTTTTTCTATATACTAAGGAAGCTAGTCTTTAAAGATATCTAGATATCTAGCAAAGAATCTTACACTTTATTCTTTATATTAAGTAGCTATAGCGTGTACTATTACTACCTCTAGGCTATAGTTAATAGGGTTAGAGAGTAGGTTTAGTAAGTACTTTTTAAAGTACTCCTAAGTAAAAGGTTTATCTACGTTTAGATTATACTTAATATGCGTATACTATTATTTACGTAGGTCTCCCTTAAGGTATTATATAGCCTAAAGGACTTTGTCCTTTTCTACCTTAAAGTTCTAGAGTATAAGGCGAAATACTATTTTACATAAGTAATAGTACTCCTAGTATTCCTTTAGAGATTTACTTTTATATACTATAGGCTCTTTAGGGCAAAGTGTGCGCTTTATACGCGTATTGTTAACTAGAGAGTCTACGTCGCACTTTTAAGAGGTAATAATCGTAACTTTAAAGTTATTCTTAGGGGTTATAGCGTAAAAAGTAGTTTGTTCTTGTTCTAGATATATAATCTTGTCTTCTAGGGCGTAAAGTGTGCGTAGTTAGGCTAATTTGTTGTATCTAGTAGT
This sequence comes from Ophiosphaerella korrae, assembly GCA_028456385.1. Taxonomy (NCBI): domain Eukaryota; kingdom Fungi; phylum Ascomycota; class Dothideomycetes; order Pleosporales; family Phaeosphaeriaceae; genus Ophiosphaerella; species Ophiosphaerella korrae. The sequence goes on along the minus strand of JALNQF010000134.1, from coordinate 106,476 downwards.
TGCTTCGCAAATGCGTTCTTTAATTATTACTAGCGTACTTAGTACGCAACTTAGCTACGCGCCGCTTACGCTCTATATAGGGTCTCGTTTAACTATTAACTATGTATTTTCTTCTATTGTTATAGCCTGTTGTAAAGAGCGTATTATTATTATCCCTAGACTATTAGTAAAGAAGTATTATTATGTTAAGAGGTAGCTAGAAGACAATAGTACTTACTATAGGCTATAGGAGATAGTAAAGGGATAATAGATAGTATTTAATAGTACTACTAGTATCTAAGAGAGAATAATACTTACTTTACTCTCTTCGTAAGTATCGAGCCTTTTATGCGCTTATATAGCGCACTAGCCCTACTCTAGATTATAACTATACAATATTATAATTTTTAGTATATTAGCTCTGCCCCTAACTTGTACTAGAGTTTACGAGAGTCTTAAGTGTTTAACAAACCCTTGTTATAACTTCTTATTATTTAAGGCCTTTGTCTTACAAAGACAAATTAAACAAGTATAATTTTCTACCTATATACTTAGAATACAATTATATTCTTTTTTAGCCTTAGTAATCTATTTAGATAGTTTATCTTAAGTATAGTTAATAGCTCTCCCTATTACAAATAAGTATAGACGCACAAGTAAGTATTATTAACTTATATTTAGTAAAAGATATACTAGAAAGGTTATAAGACGTATAAGTATTAGCATAAATATACGCCTTATAAGCTTTACTATATTTTAAAGAAATATACTCTAGAGAAGGATTTATAGACTTATAACAAGAATAAGAGAATATAGTAATACTATAATATAATATACAATCTACTAATTAAAGACAATAAAGAGTAGACTTAGTAAGTATAAGAGAGGATAAAGAACTTAATATTAATAAAGAAACTAGATTAATACCTCTAACTCTAGGATAGATAAACTAAGACCTATCTAGAGGAAGAGATAGTATTATAGGTATAATAAGAGAAATCGAGATAGAACTAATTAGTCCTAACTTAGGTACTAACGAAGTATAGGATAAGTAGGGTAACGACCTTAATTAGGAAATAACCTATAACTAGGACACGTAGTAGTAATCTATAACTACGTATATATAGATTAGAGTAATCTATAATAATATATAAATAGATTAGAAGTAATCTATAATTATATAAAGATAGATTAGTAGTAATCTATAGTGTTATATAAATAGATTAGTACTAGTATATAGTTAATAGTAATACCTATTATTAGGATAGTATTAGCAATTCAATTATTAACTACGAGCGACAATACTAAGATAGTTGCAAAACATCTTCTATTATTTATAGTTTATTATAGATTATAATATAAGCTTTTACTATTACCTCTTAATCTACTAATACCCTTTAGGCTATTAGGAAGTTGACTCTAGTAAGCCTATTATATACCTAGTACTTACTTAGATAGCTTTATCTACTATTTACTCTTTTTAGTTAATTATTAAAACTACTTTATTAAGTTATCCTATATAAAGTCTACCTTATAGTAGTATAGTATTATACGCCTAATAAGTAGTCTAGCGTCTCCCTAATTAGTAGGAGTAAGTACTAATCTTTTACTATAACTAAGTTTAGGCTATAGTAGTTAATATAGAGGTATAAGGCTCTATCTTTCTTTAGAATAAAAAGGATAAGTACCTTTACTATACTATTACTATAATATATCTAGCTTTTATAGAGTATATCCTCTATATATGTATAGAGTACTTTAAGCTTATATATAGAGAGATTATAGAGTAGCTTATAAGGAGGTTTCTTTCTCTCTATTAATAGGATTATATAGTTAGAGTTCTTTAGGTATAGTAGTATCTATATAGTAATATTATTAAATACGTTATAGTATTCTAATAAAGTATCTAGAATACGTAACTTATACGCTATAAGTGCGGCGTAGATATATATATTATATTCTAAGTTAATTATATTAGTCTTAAGTACTCCTAGTAAGTATAGTTCTACTTATATTTCTTCTAGGTCTTTTATAAATTCTTTAGTTATATATAACTATACTTAAGTAATAGAAGTATATCCCTAACGCTATATTTACAACTTATAGTTAAGTTATATCCCTTTTTATTTAAGAAAAGGATTTCTAAGAAAAAGTACTACTTCCTCTTTATTTACTTTATATACTATAATCTTAGACTTACGTATTACTTTATTATTATTAGTAAAGCGTACCTAAAGCTTATAAGTAGTATAAGTGTTTTACTTTTACGCCTTTATCTAGCTTAGTCTAGAGAGCTTAGCGTCTTAGATTAGTTTTAGTCCTATTTCTACTATAGTCTACTAACTAATAAGACTAATATCTACTTAAGGGTCTAGAATAACCTAAAGCTTTATTTTTAGCTTTAAGCCTAAAGCTACGCTATATATACGCTATATACCTAGTAAGATATTAATTAATCTACGCCTTACTATTCTAGAGCTAACAATAAGGCTAGGCCTTTTCCTATTTAGTTTATATAGACTAGAATGTAGTTAAAGTTACTACTATAGTACTTACTAGTATAGTATCTCTTTTTATAGTACTTAAAGTATTTAATAGTAAACTTATCTACTAACTTGTTTTAGGGGTTCTTTGTATCTCTTTTTATTTAGGCCTTTTTTAAGTTTTCTTTACTTACACTATTTATATAGAGCTCTTGTAATTTTGTTATATTACGTAAGTTATACTTAAGTATTAAGCTTAAGGTAATAAGGTCTTCTTTTGTCGCTAAAACCTAATAATAGTTAGTAATTACCTTTTATAGTTTAGGCTATAGTTTTAAAAAAAGGTATTAAATTCTTTATTCTTCTATATACTAAGGAAGCTAGTCTTTAAAGATATCTAGATATCTAGTAAAGGATCTTATACTTTATTCTTTACGTTAAGTAGCTATAGTATACGCTATTACTACCTCTAGGCTATAGTTAATAGGGTTAGAGAGTAAGTTTAGTAAGTACTTTTTAAAGTACTCTTAGGTAAGAAGTATATTTACGTTTAGATTGCGCTTAATATACGTGTACTATTATTCGCGTAGGTCTCTTTTAAGGTATTATATTATAATAGGCTTACTAGGGTTAACTCCTTAGTAGCTTATAAGGTATTAGTAGATTAGGAAGTAATAACAAAAGCTTATATAGTAATCTATAATAGGCTATAAATAATAGAAGATATTTTGCAACTGTCTTAGTATTATCGCTTATAGTTAATAATTAAATTACTAATAGTATTCTAATAATACACATCTTTACTACTTATATATTCCTACTAATCTATAATCTATTACTTGTATCTATTCTTAGTAACTATAGATTATAGATTACTAATCTATTAATCTATAATTAGTTTCTATCTATATACTTAATAGATTAGAGGATTACCTACGTATCCTAATTATATATAGTCTCCTAATTAAGGTTATTACTTTACTTATCTTATACTTTATTAGTATCTAAGTTAGGACTAATTAGTTCTATCTTGATTTCTCTTGTTATGCCTATAATACTATCTCCCCCTCTAGGTAAGTTCTAGTTTATCTATTCTAGAGCTAGTATTATTAACCTAGTTTCTTTATTAATATAGAGTTCTTTATCCTCTCTTATACCTACTAAGTCTACTCTTTATTATATTTAATTAGTAGATCGTGTATTATACTATAGTATTGTAATATTTCTATATTCTTAATACAAGTCTATAAACCCTCTATTAGTTTACTTTTCCTTAAAATATAGTAAGGCCTATAAGGCGTATATTTATACTAATACTTGTTTATCTTATAACTTATTAGGTATATCTATAGTAGAGTATAAGTTAAGAATACTTATTTACGTGTCTATACTTATATGTAATAAGAAGAGCTATTAACTACGCTTAAGAAAAACTATTATTATAGATTATAGAAGCTAAAAAGAAGTATAAGTAACTCTATAAAATCTCTTGTTATACGCTAGAGGAGTATTAGTCTTGATTTCTTAATAATTAGATATAGTTATCTAATAATTAGGCTTGTTTATCTTGTCTTTGTAAGATAAAGGCCTTAAACAATAGAAAGTCTATTAAGTAGTCTATTCTTCTAGAATCTAAACTTGATTTTAAGGATATAGTAGAGGTATTAGATTTAAAGGAGGTTATAGTAATTTAATAAAAAGGCTTTTTTATAATAGCTATATAAGGGCCTTATTAGAGAGGGATACTAAGGCTTTTAGAAAAGCCCTTTTTTAGTTAGTTACCTATAACTTAAAAGTAATAAGTATAAACTAAGTAGATTAATTGTTTTTTCTATCTCTAGCCCTACGCTCTATTTATATATCTGCGATACAGTAGTCTTAGTGTAAGGTAGACTTTACGCAAGATAACTCAATAAGGCAGTTTCAACAATTAACTAAAAAGAGTAAATAGTAGATAAAGCTATCTAAGTAAGTACTAGGTATATATACCTAGTAGCCTACTAAGCGCTAACTAAAAGTAGAAAGGTAGTTAAATGTTAGTAAGTTGTAAACTTACTAACATATTAGTAAGTTCGCAATGTTAGTAAGTTTGCGATGTTAGTAAGTTGCAAACTTACTAACATGTTAGTAAGTTTGTAATGTTAGTAAGTTTGCTATATTAGTAAGTTGCAAACTTACTAACATTAGTGCGAAAATAAGAGATATAAGGGATAACTCCCTTACACGTCTCCCTCCTTTTAAAGAGCAAATTCCTAGAGCTTAAAAAGGGCTCTAATTAACTAATAATACCTATTAGGTAGTAGTAGTAGTAGCTAGGGTTAAGGAGGTTAACTATTTTTAGAGTTAAAATCGTTATTTACAGAGTATAGAGCTAAGGTTTTCGCTAATTTTAGTGCAAAATTAAGACGCGCGCAACTTCTATATACAAAACGTGTTAACTGTAAACCCTTTTCTACTACTTCTACCTTGCGCTAATAAAATTAAACCTAAAAGTGTTCGTATATAGTATAAGAGAAGGTAAAGTTAATGCTGCTAAGCAACTTAATAGTGCTAGATCTCTATATAGGTGCCTACTATAGATATAGGCTTTGCGATAGGTAGGTTTATTAATATAGGGGACCTAGTAAGCCTAATATTTGCGAGTATTAGGGGGTAGGCAGCGTAGAGCAGCCCTAGCTAGGAATTTAGTAGCTAGTTGTAAATTCTGCGACAGCAAACTAGACCTGCGCGTAACTAGTTATAAGGGAGCGTAGTAGTCGCAGCCGTAGTAGTAGGGGTAGGCCCTAACCTAAAAAGAGTCCTACGCTTACTAGCTAAAGTAAACTGTTCCTACTATTTTTTGCGCTATAATTTGTCTTTAGCTAGTAGTAAAGTTTTCTAATTGCGCCTTAGAGGGCCTTTTTACGCCTACTAATAGCTAGGGTACCCTACTAGGTTGCGTCTTCGTTAGGCTCTATTTTAGGCATGTAGTTAGTATTTTAGGCTTCTCTAAGTAGTTCTAGTAAAGGTTAAAGGTAGCAATTACGCCTTATAAAGAGGCTTTTTTACGCCTATTAATAGTTTTAGGCTTGTCTAGGTAGTTTTAGTAAGAGCTAAAAGTAGCGATTGCGCCTTAGAGGGGGCTTTTTTATGCCTATTAGTAGGTTAGGATACCCTAATAGGTTGCGTCTTCGTCAGGGCTCTATTTTTTTAGCATGCGTAGAGTTAGTAGTTTAGCTTTCTCTAGGTAGTTCTAGTAAAAGTTAAAAGTAGCTTCGTATTTTATAAATTCTTCTACTAGCTCCTATATAGGTTTATTATAGCTAGCCTAGTAGACTAAGTAGCACTATCCTACGTGTTTTCTGCGCTCTTTAAAGCGTACGTCTAAGATAGCTTCTACTAGGTATTCTTTGTATACGCTACTAGTTTCTTCGTTAGTAATAATAATAGGGATTAGCTATAGCAGGTCTTAATCTAGTAAGGGCTTCTAATCCCTAGGGCGCAAGAGTTTTAGAGAGAAGACTAGGAATACGCCTTTACTTAGCATCTCTTAGGGTAGTACTAGCTTATATACTCTACTATCGTAGATAACTCTCTTAATAAGGTATAGGCCTACCTATTAGTAGTCTAATTTTAGGGTTAGCTAAGTAGTTCTCTAATTAGCTATACTAACATAGGCTTAGTTACTAACTTTATATACTAGTCTACTTTAGTAAAAGGTATTAGCTTAGGCTACTTACTCTTGTTATACCTAGAGTATTTTTTCCTTAAAGTAGGCTACTAGGTTGCTATAGGCGTTAAGCAGCTCGTTAGCTCGCATGCGTTAGTCGCGTTAGGCTAGGTTTAGTTAATCTTTGTTGTTTTTACTAGGGTGTATACTACTATAGGGGTAATACCCTAGATCTGCAAGAAATAGGGTTATCCTAATAGATGTATTAATAGTATTATTTACCTAGAACTTAGCTACGTGTAGCTAGGCTACCTAGTTATCCTACGCGTAGTTAACGTATTACCTTAGAAAGATCTCTAGGGCTTAATTTACTCGCTTAGTTTAGCTGTTAGTTTCTAGGTAGTACGCAGTTAAGAGCTTTTACGTAATATAGAGGCGTTTGTATATATAGCGCTAAAATTAGCTAATAAAGGTCGTCCCTCTATTAGATATAATATTTATTAGGACTCTATAAAGCTTAAAAATAGATATAAAATATTAGGTAGCTTCCTCTAGTTTTAGAGACTTATAGGGGAAGAAATAGCGTTTTTTTATAAGGTAGTAGCAAATTACTAGAATATATTTATAAATCTAGCCGCTATTTTTACTAGTTAGTAAGGCTTAGATGTAGTCTACTAAGATATTAGTCTAGGGTGCGTAGGGAATTAGTATAGGTTAGAGGTAACTAAGTTTACTATCTTGTAGGTTCTTTGTATAGTAGTAGATTAGGTATGTATTACAAAATTACTTAATAGCTTAGGGTATCTTAAGCTAATAATAGCGCTTGTATATTAGATATAGCGTGCTATAGGGTCCTATATAGCCTACTAACTAATAGTTGTAGTATAAATCGAAGATTTAGTAGTATAGATAGGCGTTTAGAGAGATGTATAGACGCGTTTTATTAACCTAGAGGCGCCTTTCTTTCTCTAATCTAGTAAAGCTAATATTAGTATATAAGAAGTAGTATCCTACTTTATAGAAGGCTTTTAATAGTTTTTGTTGTCTACTATCTATAGTAGTAAATGTAGCTTAGGCTACGTAGTCTTCTAAGTATACTATGTCTAGTAATTCTTCTATTAGGCGTAGGTCGATAATATATAGTAGGAGTTCTAGGTCTAGTTCTCTATTATAGGGTAATAGAAAATCCTCTAGTAGGTTTACTAATATAGGTTTTATTCCTATAATATAGCGAAGGTAGGCGTACACTATAGTAGCTTATTTTAGCGTAAATCTATCTAGCTTTTATAGGTCTACGAGGCTTAGAGCGCGAATTACTATATCTAGCGTAGGTTTTACGCCTAGGGCTAAGACTTAAGGGCTTAGGATAATTTAGTTAGCTCCTAATACTTATAGATTAGAATCGTCTATAAGGTAATCTTATAGTTAGTAGCTTAGGGCGTCTATAACTTTATTTGTATCGCTAGGTGTGTATTTAATATAGAAATTAAATTAGGATAGGAATAATAACTAGTAGGCCTAGTAGTAATTAAGCTTTTTAGTTGTTATAAAAGTTTCTAAATTATAGTAGTCTATTATAACGTAGATTGTGTGTAGACTACTTATAAGCTCTAGTTCCTATTCTTTAAATACTTAGATTATAGCTATAAGTTCTAGGTCGTAGATATTGTAATTATATTCTGCTAGGGTGTATTTTTTTAAGAAGAAGCTAACTAGCTATTAGATTCTATCTTGGTTTAGTTAGCTTATTACTCTACCTAAGGCCTACCTAGAGGCGTTAGTTTAGATATAGATTAGTTTTAAGGGGTTAAAGTAAAGTAAGACTATACCTAGCTAGAAAGTAGCTTTTAGTTTATTAAAGGCGTCTATATATTCTTAGGTAATTATAAAAGGCTTATACTAAGTCTTTTAAAAGAGTAGCCTATCTCTTTTAGTAAGTTTAGTAATAACTTTAGACTTAATTAACTTAGTAAGTAGTAAGGTAAGGCTTAAGTAATCTTTAATAAAGCGCTAGAGAAATCTAGTATAGCCTAGAAAGGCTAGGACTTCTTTAGTAGTCTTTAGTATTTCCTACTCTTAGATAACTTTAACTTTAGAGGGATCTATTGTAATTCTTTTATTAGAGATAATTATACCTAAAAACTTAACTAAGGTAGCGTAGAGGCTAGATTTTTTAGGGTCTACGTAGAAGCCTTACTCTTTTAGTCGCGTAAGTACTTTATAAACGTACTAGATATAGTCTATTTTGTTATTAGAGTATATTAAGACGTCGTCTATATATACAGTGTAGAAGTTGTCTAAATATTCTAGTAGGGCTAAGTTAATAGTGCGCTAGAAGGTAGCTAGTACGTTAGTAAGGCTAAAGGGTACTACCTTATAAGTATATATACTAAAGTAGGTAATAAAGGTAGTTAGCTATTCTAAATTTAGGGCGATATATAAGTAGTAAAAGGCGTATATTACGTTGAATTTAGAGAATATCTTTACTTTATTTAGGTAGGCTAGTGTTTCTCTAAAGAATAGAATAGGGTACTAGTCTTTAATAGTAGATTTGTTTAGCTTGTAGTAGTTTACGTAGACTTGTAAGCTGCTGTCTAGTTTAGCTACAATTAGTAGGTTATTCCTAGCTAGAGAGCTGCATTTACTAATAAAGCTCTTACCTTCTATTTCTTAGATATATTTCTAGATTACTTTATCTTATATTCTAGTAAAGAGGTAAAGTTTAGCGTCTAGGATTTTTGCGCTAAGTTTAAGGGTAATTTCTAGGTCGTGTAGCCTATAAGAGAGAAGTTTCTTAGTAGCTTTCTTGTTAAAATAGAGTATTAGGTCTTAATATAGTTAGAGTAGTTCTATAGACAGAATGTCCTTAAGCTCTACTATAGGTAGTAGTTTGTAAAATTACATATAATCTACTTTCCTAGCTACCTTGTAGTAGTACACTAGTAGTAGTATTCTATCTAAAGTAAGTACTATAAGCGTATGTCTACTTCTTCTAGCAAAGGCCTTAATTACACAATAACTAATAGTTTAAATATCTATTAACGAGTTCTATTTACACCTATTAGGGTGCCTACTTAGGGGCCCTATAGGGGTAGATAATAGTTTAAGCGCTAGCTTCTTTAAGGCTATAGTAGAGTAATATCTAGGTGCGCTATAGTATACTACTAAGGGGATTTCGTTAGTTGTCTAGTAGTACTATTAGTAGTAAGTATTAAGGAATAATAACGTTCTATAGTAGTAGTTAGGTTTAATAGTATAAGCCTTACGCTATAAAAATCCTAGAATAAGGTTAAATTAGCTTATATTTTTAATAATATAGGTAGAGGTCTGTTTAATATACGCGCCTACTTGTAGGTAGAACTTAACCTAATACGTAATAGACTTAGATAGGGAACTATTATATCCTTTGTAGATAATAAGTTAAAGTAGCTAGATAGTTTATAATTTTGTAGTCTTCTAGGTAAATTTTTGTTAAATAAAGTTTGCGTTAGCTCTATTATTAGCTAGAGTTCTAGCTATATAGGGTGCTATAAGGTCTTTGCCTAGGAAGCTAGTAAATAAGAATTAGTTTAGCTTAGCTTCTATTAGATTAGTTAGTAGTTTCTTACACTAGACTATCTATATTCTATAGGTAAGTATGTAAGATATAGCTATACTAGGGGTTATACTTTAGTAGTTAATTGCGCTCTTCTAGTTCGTATAATCCCTAGGTTAAGGCTTTAGGCCTAGGGAACGTTATTTTCTAAATCCTAGTCTAAGTTAGGCTCTAGTTCTAGCTCTGTGTCTAGTTAGGGGTTATATTTAAAGAATTAGTCCTCTATTTCTATATCTATTTTAGAGTCTATTACTATATAGGCGGCTATATAGTAGTTTGTAGCGTTAGTAGGTATTTTAGATCTAGTAGCTTTTATTTGTTTATAAGTAGTATAGTCTAGCTTCCTAACGCCTATCTTTCTATAGCCTTAGTATAAAATTGTTTTAGGGTTCTTAGTTTTAATTATAGTAGTCTTTTTACTAGTTAGGTATATTCCTCTAAATACGCCTTCTAGTCGTAGTTAATAGTATTTTAGTTCTTGTAGAGTTATAGCTAGTTCTTCTTTAAAGTTTTATATCTGCGCTCTTAGTTTAGCTCTTATAGGCGCTAGAGTATAAAGCTAGGTTTACCTAGGGCCTATGTCTAAGTCGTAATTATTTACTTTGTTTTCTAATATTAAGATTATCTTTTAAAAATTAGCGGGGCTATTATAGATACTAGGGGCGGTGCTAGCAGCCTCCCTAAGCTAGGGTTATAGCTTTTTTTAAAGGTAGATATTGCATAGCTATAGGTTCTATTATAGTTTAAGGCTAATATCGTTAAATTTAAAGAGGAATTTAGCCTATACTAACTAGGTAGTTTTGTAGGTTAGTTAATCTAGTCTAAATTTAGCTATTTCTAGGGTTTTATAACGTACTTCTCTTAATCCTACTACGTCTATATTACTAAATTAGTAAAAAAGTATAAAGAAATATGCGAATTCTTCTTAGTATAGGTAAGTGATACTATTTAGGATAGTAAGGTATAGGCAAGCTAATCTTATATAGTAGTATATAATAACGTTAGCTTAGGTTTGTAAGCTAATGTATTTTTTTCTATTAGTAATAAAGTAATTGTATATAGACTAGATAAAGGATGTAACGTCTACGTAGCGTCTTATACCTAAAAATTATAGGGGTTTTATAGAGTAGTTTTCTTATTCTTTGTACTAGTAAAAATTAAAGGCTAGCTCTTAGATACTAGTTAAGAAGAGAGTTAGGGTAAACTCTTCTCTATTAAAGATGTAGTAGCCTACTACTAGTACTTAGGGTTCGAACTCTCTTTTAAAGAAGCTAGGTTACTAGCCTTGTAGTAAGATCTTAGTGTAGGGCGGTTCTATATCTTTCTACGCTAGTATATTAAAGTTAAAGGTTTCTAGCTTAGTTTATTTAGCTATTAGGTCTTCTTAGTAGATTGCTACTTTGCGTAGGTAGTTATATTTTACTATAGCTTCTTCCTATAGAGCTTTGTACTAGGTAGCTCTTTAGCCTAAGGTATTATATTACTCTACGATATAGTTATAGTCTAGTAGTAATTACGCTAGGCGTTCTTAAAGTTAGGCTAATTAGTTGTCTTGTTAGGAGAGTTATTTATCTAATTTACTTACCCTAGCTATAAGCCTCTAGTTTTGTTTATTTGCTACGTTGATTATATCTTGTATCTAGGTATTTACGACTACTAGGTATAATACTATTCTAGCTAGGGTAAATTCTCTAAGAGATAAGTAATTACTAGGTTTATTATCCTTAATTCTCTAGTGTAAGGTTAGTAGTAGGGTGCGAAACAAGGGTTAGAGCTTAGCAAACTTAGCAAGTAATTTCTTAAGTTTGTCTTAAGATACAAAGACTATTCCTAGTAGTAGATCTTTGTTGATTGTAGCGTTTAATAGTAGGTTGTTCCTTAGCTCTTCTAGGATCTTAAGCTTAGGTGTAGGCTAAGGTAATAATACTTAGCTAACGTTTAGTTAGGCGTCGTTAATTAAGTTGTTTAATACAGTCTAGTTATTAAAAAGGACCTTAGTAACTAGTCTGTGCCTTAGGGGGCTGCCTTAGTTAAAGGGGGTAGGGTCTGTGTCTAGGTTAAATTCTTCTACAATAGGTTAGTTAGGAGCAGCTAAGTCTATTATAGAGCTATTAGCTAAGAAGGCGCCTAGTGCTTGTTAGGGAATTATGTTAGGTTAGAAATTAAGTTTACTAGGTAGTCTTAGCTAAATAAAAGATTTAGGGTCTATTACCTATTTTCTTTTATCTTTCTACAAGGGGGTCTTAAAATATTATTAGAAGTTACTTAGTGCTTTTTTTGTTAGAGTAGTTAGTATAGTAGGTCCTTAGGTCTATTTTTCTAGGGACCTAGTTCTAGCGCGTATTTTATAGATTTTTTGTAGTATAGTAGCCCTAGAGTATTCCTTTAGTTCCTTACTAGATCTATAGTCTACTATTTATAGCGTATCTTTGTCTTATAAGTACGCTTAGTTTAAGTAATAAAGAGGTTGTAAGCTAGTATTATTTTAGTTTAAGAGGCTAGCTTTTAAGGGGATAGAAGATTTTTTGTACAACTAAGTTATAGTATAATAAGCTAAGTTGTAGTAGTTGTATACTATATTAGTGCGTTTAGCTGTTAGTTTGTAGAGATTTAGATCTTTAGCGCTAGCTAGTAAAGGTTTTAGTAGAGTCTAGGGCGCTTTATTACTTAGTTCTTACAAATTAAGTGCTAGTAATTTATATAGGTTTAGGGGTCTTTTCTTTCTCTAGTACTACTACCTAGGTTTAATACCTAGTGTAAGTACGCCCTCGCCTAAGTATACGTAGTAGGTGTAAGCTAAAGCTTTATAACCCGTAAGGCAGTTAAACTACTCTTCTTTAGTACGTATTTCTTTCTAGAATGTTAGCGCTAGTACTAGCAAAAAAGGAGCGCTAGAAACCTTAACTAGAACTATAATATAGTAAACTTAAGGGGCTACCTAGCGCGCTGTAGCTAAGGTAGGATCTAATTCCTAGTAGTATAGTTCTTTTTAGCTAGCTAGGCTTAATTAAGAGTTAGCTACAATTAGCTGTTTTGTAGTAACTCTAGCGTAGGTAAGAAGGCTACTAGCGTAGTTCTAGGTTATAGAGAGGCCTATAAAAGCAAAATATTTGCGAAGATCTACTATTATATAAGGTAGACTTTACGCAAGATAACTTAATAAGGTAGTTTTAATAATTAACTAAAAAGAGTAAATAGTAGATAAAGCTATCTAAGTAAGTACTAGGTATATATACCTAGTAGCCTACTAAGCGCTAACTAAAAGTAGAAAGGTAGTTGAATGTTAGTAAGTTGTAAACTTACTAACATGTTAGTAAGTTCGCAATGTTAGTAAGTTTGCAATGTTAGTAAGTTGCAAACTTACTAACATGTTAGTAAGTTTATAATGTTAGTAAGTTTGCTATATTAGTAAGTTGCAAACTTACTAACATTAGTGCGAAAATAAGAGATATAAGGGATAACTCCCTTACACTTAGCTAGGTCTCTCGAGATAGTAGCGAGCTAGATCCTTAACACCTCTTCTATTAAGGTACTAGTTTCTTTATTATATTAGTTATACTAACGTAGTCTATCTCCTTGTATATAAGATTCTTTGTTCGATTCCTTTGTTTATAAAGGTCGAGGCTGCAATCCTTTTAGCTATAGTAGGGTTAGTAGCTTAGCGATTATTACGCCCGTGCGCTAAGCTAATTAGATTGCAGCACTAGCTTAAACGAGCCACTTAATAGATTCTAGGTACACCTAGAATCTATTGCGCCTCTCCGCGCACATACTATCGAGTATCTAATTATATAACTTATCTAATAAGAGGCTACTCTAGTTCCTATCGCGTTAGGCGAGTCTAACGCCTCTCTATCTATTGTTAATAGTGCCTTTCCTCTTAGTTTACTATAAGGCGCTCTAGAGGGTTTTAATTTTAGAACTCCTCTAGTTTCTTAGGGTAGTTAAAGTTATCTTCTAGTTCCTATATATCTTCCTATAGTTACCCTTTCTCGTTTATACCTATCTATTTTACTAGGTAGTAGTTTCTACTATTATAGAACTAGTATACTAGGATTTTCTTAACTTTTTATTCTTCTTATTTTCTATACGTATCTACTTTATATACTAGTAGTTCTACGTTTTATAGTACTATCTTAAGTAGTACTATATAGAAAGTTAGATATATTCTTATTTTGTTTAGTAGTCTTAATTTAAATAAGACTAGCGTAACTTCTTTCTTAATTTTATATAGTCTTATCTTAACGTAGTCTAATTTTAAACTTAGTTATTTACTTTTTATATTCTTCCTAATTAACTATACTTTTTCTCTCTTTCTAAACTATAGTCCCTCTTTATACTTTTTATTGTAGTATTTAGCTATTTAATTATATAGGAATTCTACGTCCTATCTTAGTTAATTATATATATCTCTAAGTCTTTTAGTAAAGTTTTCTCCTCTTAAAGACTAATATATTTAATCCTTTAGTATCTAGTATATATTAGGGTTAAATCTATAATTTATAAAAAAAAGTAATACTCTTGTTACTATATTCTTTACGCTATTATATGCTAACTATACTATAGGTAGTAGCTATACCTAATTGTTCTAGTTATAGTTAAGGTAGTATCTTAGGTACTATTCTACTATCTAATTTATTCGTTCTAATTATCTACCTATTTGTAGGTAATATGCTATAGACATTATATACTTAATTCCTAATTATACTATTATTATTTCCTATAGTTTTAATATAAATCTTATATTCCTATCTATAATAATCTTATCTAGTAGTCTATATTAGCTAATTATAGTTCCTAGAACCTAGTATATAGTAACCTCTATTTTACTTTTCTCTTTATATAGTCTAAAGTATAAGTACTTTATAAGTTTATCTACTATTATTAAGATTCTATTATACTTAGCTCCTAATATTAGGTCTTTAGACTTAGGTAGCTTTATAATAAAGTCTATTGTAATAACTCTCTATAGTTATTCTAGTACTTCTACTAGTTATAGTATTCTATATAGTACGTATTTATTATACTTATTTCTCTAATATTCTATATAGTCTCTTCGTACTTCTATTACTAGTTGTCTTGCTTTTAGGATATAGTAGTCTTATAGTAGCTTATCTAGGGTTTTATTAATTCTTTAGTATCTATATACTAGTAATTTGTAGAATTATTATATAAATTCTCTTTAGATCTTCTTTAGAATATATATTCTTCTATAAGCTTGTATACGTCCTTCTTAGATCTCTAGTTTTTCTATTTTATTAAATACTTCTCTAGTTACTTCTTAAATTTATTTGTCTAGCTCGCTACTTGTTCTTTTAAGTGTTGTAGCTATTTTAGGCGTATTTAGGACTAAATATCCTTCTTTATTCTTAACTAGAACTATACTAGTAGCACTTACTTCTTCTTATAAGTCTAGTCTTCTACTAAAAGCGTCTATAAATTAGTTATCTTTACTTTTTATATATATAATTTCTAAGTTAAAAGTTAATAAGAATTCTTACTATCTTATATAATATTAAGATAGTTTCTTATTTATTATAAATCTTATTAGATTTTTATAGTCTATATAGACTTTTGTTTAGTACTTTACTTTTTATAGGTATACTCTCTATTACTTAAATACTTTATAGATTACTAGTATCTCTTTATTATAGATTAAGTAGTTAAGTTCTACTATCTTTATTTTTTTAGAGAAGTATTTAACTAAGTATTCCTTTTTAGTTTTAGGGTCTTCTTATATTAGTGCTATCTTATAGACTAAGTTAGATATATCTATTTTTACTATTACTAGTAAGTCTAGGTTATATATTCTAATAACTAGGTTTTCTATAAACTTCTTCTTAATTTTGTTAAATACCTCTTTATATTCCTTTATTTATTTAAATAGTATATCTTTCTTTATAAGTCTTGTTATTAGTTCTATATCTTTAGACTATCTTACTATTAACTTTCTATAAAAGTTTACTAGCTTATAAAATTATTGTACCTCTTTTAGGTTTTTTAGTGTTAGCTATTTGTTAATTAACTTAATTTTTCTTAGGTCTATCTTAATTTTTCCTAGTTCTATAATAAACCTAAGGAAATCCATTTCTTTTATATAGAACTCGCATTTTCTTATTTTAAGAAATAATTTACTTTCTACTAGCTTTTTTAGTACTTTATATACGTATTATACGTATTCTTCCTCTATTTCTAAGAATATAAATACATCTAAGTACTCTTTTAGTACTATATTAATTCTCTCTTAAAAGGCTACTTGTTATAGCTATAATAATAGAAGGCTAATTTAAACTAGTTAGCCCTACTATAGATAACGAAGACACGTATAACCTATAAGGTAATAAACTTAGTTAGGAAACTAATTATAATAAGGACACGTAATAGATTCGCAATTTACGATCTAAGTAAATACAAAGTATAAAGCTAGGTACGTAATAAATTTATAATTTGTAATCTTAGTAAATATAAAGTACAAAGCTAGCTAAGAAACGTAGGTATATAGTTAGTAGTAATGCGTATTATTAGGATAGTATTAGCAATTTAATTATTAACTACAAGCGACAATACTAAGATAGTTGCAAAATATCTTCTATTGTTTATAGCTTATTGTAGATTACAATACAAACTTTTGTTATTACCTTCTAATCTACTAATACTACAATAGGCTACTAGGAAGTCGACCCTAGTAAGCCTATTACACCTTACTAATTTAGTTATTAAGAAAAGCGAAGCGTAAGTAGTACACAGTCTAGCTAATACGATAGTAGAAAGTTTAACTAGGAAAGGAGCTAAGGCACCTATAAGTAGCTATAAGTTAGACGATACTATATAGAAACAAATTAAAGACTACCTAAACAACCTAATCTCTAAGAAGGAGGACATAAAAATAGTAATTAAAGTATTAAAAATATAGAATAAGGAACTACAAGACTACTTAAGGTAAAACAAAGTATAGATTAAAGCTATTATAGAAGGCTAGAACTAGATAGAACTAATTACCTAATAACTAGAGATAAGTATAACAAAGAAGCTACTTAAGATACCTATCCTTAAAAAGTTTAATAGAACGCGAGAGAAACTAAGACTCTTTATAGTATTAGCACAACTCTAGATAGATATACAAGTACTATACTTTAATATAGAAGAAAAGAAAGTAATATACATTAAACTACACCTTAAAGAAGACGCAATAAGACAGTACGAGCCTTACTAGATAGATTACACGATATATTCTCTAATAACCTAAAAGGATAATACTAGAGCTATTTTTAGAAGTTATAAATACTTTACTAAACAAATAAGAGCAGTATTTAGGGATATAGATATTACCTAATAAGCTAAAGAGAAACTTAAGAGGCTTACATAAAGTAAGAGTAGTCTAGAATATATATTATAATTTAAATAACTAAGCTAAAATATAGAATAAAATAAATTAGCTCTTATATTACAATTTAAATAAACACTAAATATAAAGATTTAATATAAGATAATATATATAGAAAAACCTAAGATACTAGAAACTCTAAAGTAGTAAGTAATCTAAATTAATAATAACCTTTAAGAATAGAAAAAGAATAGGTATAGTAGCTAGACTAGGAACTAGGACGCTAGAGACCTTATAATCCTTAACGTAAACAAAGATAGAAAGAAGAAGAATAAAGACTTTACGTACTTTAACTATAATAAGAAAGGCTACTACGCAAAAGACTATAGATCCTAGAAGAAAAAGGATATAGTATATTATAAATATAGAAAACCAAAATACTATATAAAAGACTATAGAAGTAAGGACTATAAGAAAGATAAAGAAACTTAGTTAAAGATAACTAAGAAAAAGAAAGAAGTACTATAAGTATAAGCTAAACCTTAAGAGAAAGTAGCTAAGAGTAAAGAAATATAATATATAATACTCTATTAGACCTTTTGTTATAAAGACAACTACTATATATACTTTTCTAGTAAATAGAGAGTAAGATAGTTCTTACAAAAGAATAGAGTAGTAGTAATAAAAGAAAGAATAAAAGTATAGCTAGAAGAAATAGTATATATAATAGACCTACTAATAGAAGACTTAGAAGGGGAAGAGCCCTAGACCCTATTAATCTAGGCTAAAGGATAGGCACTAGATAAAGAGACTACTATAGCTTCCTCTAAAGGACTACAAGAAAGTAAGAAACAAACTAGTATAAAAGATATAGAGTATACCTAGCTAAATATATATAGCTATAATAGCTATACAATAATAGATATAGAGGAATAAAACAAAGAATAGAAGTTTATTAAGAAATACTTACTAGTTATAAGTATAGAGGAGGCGTATAAAGATTAAAAAGAACGTAATCCTAGAGAGATAAAGTTTACTCTATTTTAAGAATAAATAAAGTAATATATAGTTAAAGTAAGAAGAATACCTACGTAGAAAGAATAGTAATACTTTATAAGAAAGATGCGATAGATTAATAAAGCTTATATACTAAGAATACTAGTAGTATACTATATCTTAATAATAGACATACCTAGAAAAGATTAATACTAGGAAGGAGATAACAAAATAATATACCTAAAACATCTAGTATATTTTAAAGTATTATAAATATTATACCTAGAGAAGAATTATATACTATATAAAAACCCTAAAGTAAATAACTAAGTATAGCCTATAAGAAGAAGAGGTTATAACTATATAAGAGTAATTCTAGTAGAAGATATCTAAGGATAAGAAATTACACCTAAAGAAGGTTACGTAGTAATAAGACCTAGACTAAAATTATCTAAAAAATACGTCCTAGGAGGACTATAGTATAAATACAAGTATAATAAATATCTAAAATATAAGGAATATAAACTTAGAGTAAGGCTATAACCCTAGATAGATAGATAATTTACAAAAATACCTAAATAAGAAAGGTTAGAAGGTATAAGAGGCCTATATATTACAAAGATAAGTACTTATTAAAGAAAGAAAGTATAATTAATAATAGATAGTAGAGCTATAAGAAACTTTATATTAAAGAAGTTTATAGAAATATAAAGAATATAGTATATAATAAAGAAATACCCTTAACAACTAAGTATAATTAAGGGAAAGCTATTCTAAGAACCTATTAGGTTTAAGACAAAACCCTCTACACTAGAACTAGAAAAGATAATAATTAAAAATATAGTTATAGATATAATAATAATTAATAACAAACAAGATATAATACTAGAGATACTATATTTATAGATAACTAACTTATGTATTAATTAGAGAACAAGAAAAATTAGTTACTATAAAATAGACACGTTAAAGGCTAACATAAATACCTATAAAGGAGAATTTCCTAAAGAATATAAGAAATAAGAAAAACAGCTTATAGAACCTAAAGATTACCTTCTAGAACATTAGCTATAGGACTTAGTAATAGAAACTAAACAAGATAAAAACGTTAGATAGAGCCTAGTTTATAGAAAAATAGAAGAAGAATCTAAGATTAAGCGAACATTTATTAAAAACGCACTAAAGAAAGGATAGATATAAGAATCTAAGTCCTTAGTAGTATATAGACTTATATTTATAGATAAAAAGAGAATAAATAATAAAAGACCTTACGTAGACTTTAGAAAGACTAATACAATTATAAGTAAGAACTAATACCCCTTACTATAAATAGATATAATACAAGATAGACTACGCAAAGCAAGAATCTTTACTAAACTAGATATCTATAATATATACTACTAGATTAGAATTAAGAAAGGTAATAAATAAAAAATAATATTTAGAACACAATATAAACTATATAAATACTTAGTTATACTATTTAGTTTAATAAACGTACTAGTAGCTATCTAAGAGAGAATAAATATAGTACTAAGAGAGTACATAGACGTATTTATATTTATATACCTAGACGACATCCTTATATTCTTAGAATTAGAGGAAAAATACGTACAATATATACATAAGGTACTAGAAAGACTAGTAGAAAGTAAATTATTTCTTAAGATAAGAAAATGCGAGTTTTATATAAAAGAAATAGATTTCCTTAGATTTATTATTAAACTAGGAAAAATCAAGATTAACCTAAGAAAGATTAGATTAATTAAGGAATAGCTAACACTAAAGATTCTAAAAGAAGTACAATAATTTTATAGCCTAGCTAACTTTTATAGAAAGTTAATAATAAGATAGTCTAAAGATATAAAACTAATAATATAGCTTATATAGAAAGACATACTATTTAAATAGATAAAAGAATATAATAAAGTATTTAATAAGCTTAAATAAAGGTTTATAGAGAACCTAGTTATTAGAATATATAACCTAGACCTACTAGTAATAGTAAAAATAGACGTATCTAACTTAGTCTATAGAATAGTACTAATACAAGAAGACCTAAAGACTAAAAAAGAATACTTAGTTAAATACTTCTCTAAAAAGATAAAAATAGTAGAACTTAACTACCTAATCTATAATAAAGAGATACTAGTAATCTATAAAGTATTTAAATAATAGAGAGTATACCTATAAAGAGTAAAATACTAAACAAAGGTCTATATAGACTATAGGAATCTTATAGGATTTATACTAAATAAAGAACTATTATAATAATATACAAGATAGTAGGAATTCCTATTAATATTTAATATAGAAATTATATATATAAAAGAGAAAGACAACTAATTTATAGACGCCTTTAGTAGAAGACTAGACTTATAAGAAGAAGTAAGCGCTACTAGTATAGTTCTAGTTAAGAATAAAGAAGGATATTTAGTCCTAAATACGCCTAAAATAGCTACAACACTTAAAAGAACGAGTAGTAAGCTAGACAAATAAATTTAGAAAATAACGCAAGAAGTATCTAAAGAAATAGAAAAGCTAGAAATCTAAAAAGGACTAGTATAAGCTTATAGAAGAATATATATTCTAAAGAAGATTTAAAGAGAATTTATACAACAATTCTACAAATTACTAGTATATAGTTACTAAGGTATTAAGAAGATATTAGATAGACTACTATAAGATTACTATATCTTAAAAGCAAGATAATTAGTAATAGAAGTACTACAAGACTATATAGAATACTAAAGGAATAAGTATAGTAGACACGTACTATATAAGATACTATAACTAATAGAAGTACTAGAATAACTATAAAAAGTTATTACAATAGACTTTATTATAAAACTACCTAAGTCTAAAAACCTAATATTAGAAGTTAAGTATAATAGAATTCTAATAATAGTAGATAAGCTTATAAAGTACTTATACTTTAGACTATATAAAGAAAAGAGTAAGATAGAAGTTACTATATACTAGGTTTTAGGAACTATAATTACCTAACATAGACTACTAGATAAGATTATTATAGATAGAGATGTAAAGTTTATATTAAAACTATAGAGAATAATTATAGTATAACTAGGAATTAAGTATATTATATTAATAGTATACTACTTATAGATAAATAGATAGTTAGAATAAATAAATTAAATAGTAGAGTAATATTTAAGATACTACCTTAACTACAACTAGAATAATTAGGTATAGCTACTACCTATAGTATAGTTAGTATATAATAGCGTAAAGAATATAGTAACAAGAGTATTACCTTTTTTTATAAACTATAGATTTAACCCTAGTATATATAGAATACTAAGACTAGAGATATCTTATTCTTTAAAGAGAGAAAACTTTGCTAATAAACTTAAAGAATTATATAATTAACTAAGATAGGATATAGAATTCCTATATAATTAAATAGCAAAATACTATAATAAGAAATATAGAAAAGGACCCTAATTTAGAAAAAGAGAAAAAGTATAGTTAGTACAAAAAAATATCAAAAGCAAAAGGCTAAGTTTAAAACTAGATTATATTAAGATAAGACTATATAAAATTAAAAAAGAAGTTATACTAGTTATATTTAAACTAAAGCTACTAAACAAGATAAAGATATACT
This sequence comes from Ophiosphaerella korrae, assembly GCA_028456385.1. Lineage (NCBI taxonomy): Eukaryota > Fungi > Ascomycota > Dothideomycetes > Pleosporales > Phaeosphaeriaceae > Ophiosphaerella > Ophiosphaerella korrae. The sequence goes on along the minus strand of JALNQF010000134.1, from coordinate 84,825 downwards.
TAATATTCTACGTAGTACTACTAGAATAAGTACTACAAGAAGTAGAACTACTAGTATACGAAGTAGATATATACAGAGAATAAGAGAAATAAGAAGTTAAGGAAATCCTAGCACGATAGTTCTACAATAGTAAAAACTATTACTTAGTAAAATAGATAGGTATAGACAAGAAAGAGCAACTATAAGAAAATATATAAGAACTAGAAGATAACCTTAACTACTTTAAGAAACTAGAAGACTTCTAAAGTTAAAACCCTCTAGAGCGATTTATAGTAAACTAAGAAAATTAGTACTACTAATAATAAATAGAGAGACGTTAGGAACGTCTAATATAATAGGAGCTAGAGCAGCCTCTATAGCGTCTTTAAGATCTATCTTAGCCTCTAAGGCACAAGACTATTTAAATAATTTAGCGTTATTATAGGCCTTTATCTTATAAAGACGCTTAATATAAGAATAAAGATCTACTAGCTTATAAAGAGATAGCTTATACTTAGCCTTAGTAGTAGTAAGCTATAATAATAGTATCTCTTAAGCCTAGTTAATAGCTTGCCCTATATAACTTAGTAAGAAGAGACTACGTAGAAATTAAATACCTACACTCTATAAGAGAAATACCTAAAAGGGTATACTTATATTAGATATTAGCAAGAATATATTTATTATAATACTTACTATCCTTTAAAGAAATAAGATAAGTAAGCTTTAGACAAGTATAACGAGCACAAGGAAATATTTTAACCCTATTACAAGTAACGTAAGTAATAAGAAAAAGTTTATTATAATTAGAACGAGAAGATATAGAGAATAATAAAGAATTAGAAATAAACGAAGAAACTAGACTAATAACCTTAGGCCTAGGGTAGAGAAATAAGAACCTACTTAGAAAAGAGAATAGTATTATAGCTATAACAATAGAAGGCTAATTTAAACTAGTTAGCCCTACTATAGATAATAAAGACACGTATAACCTATAGGGTAATAAACTTAGTTAGGAAACTAATTATAATAGGGACACGTAATAGATTCGTAATTCGCGATCTTAGTAAACACAAAGTATAAAGCTAGTCACGTAATAAATTCGAAATTTATAATCTTAGTAAACACAAAGTATAAAGCTAGCTAAGAAACGTAGGTATATAGTTAGTAGTAATGCGTATTATTAGGATAGTATTAGTAATTCAATTATTAACTACAAGCAATAATACTAAGATAGTTGCAAAACATCTTCTATTGTTTATAGCCTATTATAGATTATAACACGAACTTTTGTTATTACCTTCTAATCTACTAATACTACAATAGGCTACTAGGAAGTTAACCCTAGTAAGCCTATTACACTACTAGTACATTTATTAAGCTAAAGAGTATAACTAGGTACTTGTATAGTCTATACTATGTTCTAAACACTATTTTCTATTTGTTACCTTTCTTAATTCTAATCTAGTAGTAAGTATTTTAGATATCTAGCTTTGTAAAGATTATTACTCTTTATAACTTATCTTGTATTACGTCTATCTATAGTAAAGAGTATTAGTTCTTACTTATAACTATATTAGTTTTTCTAAAATCTACGTAAGGTCTTTTATTACTTATTCTCTTTTTATCTATAAATATAAGTCTATATACTACTAAGGATTTAGATTCTCTTATCTATCTTTTTTCTATTGCGTTTTAAATAAATGTTCGTTTAATTTTTAACTCTTCTTCTATTTTTTAGTAGACTAGGCTCTATCTTACGTTTTTCTCTTCTTTTATTTCTATTACTAGGTCCTATAGTTAATATTTTAGAAGGTAGTCTTTAGGTTCTATAAGCTATTTTTCTTATTTCTTATATTCTTCTAGGAATTCTCCTTTGTAGGTATTTATATTAGCCTTTAATATATTAGTTCTATAGTAGTTAATTTTTCCTATTCTTTAATTAATATATAGGTTAGTTATTTATAACTATAGTATTCCTAGTATTATATTTTATTTATTGTTAATTGTTGTTATATCTATAACTATATTCTTAATTATTATCTCTTTTAGTTCTAGTGTAGAGGGAACTATTTTAAACCTAATTAGTTTCTAGAATAGTTTTCCTTTAATTATACTTAATTGTCTAGGGTACTTCTTTATAGTATACTTTATTTCTTGTGTTTTTACAAACTTTTTTAATATAAAGTTTCTTTTAGCTCTACTATTAATTATTAATTATACCTTCTTTTTTTAATAGATTCCTATTTTTGTAATATATAGTCCTCTTATACCTTCTAGCTATTCTTACTTAAGCGATTTTATAATTTATCTATTTTTCTAAGGCTATAGCCTTACTTTAAGCTTATATTCTTTGTATTTTAGACATTTATTATTTATATATTTGTACTATAGTCCTCTTTAGACGTATATTTTAGATAGTTTTAGTCCTAGCCTTACTACTAGGTATCCTTCTTCTAGTATTATTTCTTATCCTTAGATATCTTCTACTAAAATTACTCTTATATAATTATAGCCTCTTCTTCTTATAGGCTATACTTTATTATTTACTTTAGGGTTTCTATATATAATATAATTCTTATCTAGGTATAATATCTATAATACTTTAAAATATACTAAGTGTTTTAGGTTTATTATTTTGTTGTCTCCTTCCTAGTACTTACTTTTTCTAGGTATATCTATTATTAGGATATAGTATACTATTAGTATCCTTAGTATATAGGCTTTGTTAATCTATTACGTCTTTTTTATAAAGTACTACTATTCTCTTTATATAGGTATTCTTCTTACTATAACTATATACTACTTTATCTATTCTTAGAATAGTATAAACTTTATTTCTTTAGGATTGCGTTCTTTCTAGTCTTTATACGCTTCCTCTATACTTATAACTATTAAGTATATCTAAATAAACTTCTATTCTTTATTTTATTCCTCTATATCTATTATTATATAGCTATTATAGCTATATATATCTAGCTAGGTATACTTTATACTTTTTATACTAACTTGTTTCTTACTTTTTTATAGTTCTTTAGAGGAAGCTATAGTAGTCTCTTTATTTAGTACTAGTTCTTTAGCCTAGATTAATAGGGTCTAGGGCTTTTCCCCTTCTAAGTCTTCTATTAGTAGGTCTATTACGTATACTATCTCTTCTAGCTATACTTTTATTCTTTCTTTTATTACTACTACTCTATTCTTCTATAAGAACTATCTTACTTTCTACTTACTAGAAAGATATATATAGTAGTTATCTTTATAATAAAAGGTCTAATAGAGTATTATATATTATAGTTCTTTACTCCTAGCTACTTTCTCCTAGGGCTTAGCCTATGCTTGTAGTACTTCTTTTTTTTTCTTAGTTATCTTTAACTATATCTCCTTATCTTTCTTATAGTCTTTACTTCTATAATCTTTTATAAAGTATCCTAGTTTCCTATATTTATAATATACTATATCTTTTTTCTTTTATAATTAGTAGTCTTTTATATAGTAGACTTTCTTACTATAGTTAAAGTACGTAAAGTCTTTATTCTTCTTTTTCTTCCTATCCTTATTAGCGTTAAGGATTATAGGGTCTCTATTGTCCTAGTTTCTAGTTTAGCTACTATACTTATTCTTTTTCTATTCTTAGAGATTATTATCTATTTAAATTACCTATTATTTTAAAGCTTCTAGTGTCTTAGGTTTCTCTATATAAATTATTTTATATCGAATTTTTATATTTAGTCTTTATTTAAATTATAATATTAAAGCTAATTTATTCTATTCTATATTCTATAATAGTTATTTAAACTATAATATATATTTAAGAATACTTTTACTCTATATAAGCCTTTTAAGTTTTTCTTTAGCTTATTAGGTAATATCTATATTCTTAAATACTACTCTTATTCGCTTAGTAAAGTATTTATAACTTCTAAAAATAGCTCTAGTTTTATCCTTCTAGTTTATAGGAGCGTATATTATATAGTCTATCTAGTAAGGTTTAAACTATTTTATTATATCCTTTTTAAGGTACATTCTAATATATATTATCTTTTTCTCTTCTATATTAAAGTGTAGTACTTATATATCTATCTAGAGTTATACTAATACTATAAAGGGTCTTAACTCTTCTCTTATTCTATTAAACTTTCTAAGAATAGGTATCTTAGGTAGTTTCTTTGTCGCACTTATTTCTAGTTATTAGGTAATTAGTTCTATTTAGTTCTATCCTTTAATAATAGCTCTAATCTATACTTTATTCTACTTTGCGTAGTCTTATAGTTCCTTGTTCTACGTTTCTAAAGCTTTAATTACTATCTTTATATCTTCTTTATTATTAATTAATTTATTAATATAATCTTTAATTATTTCTTATATAGTACTATCTAATTTATAACTACTCTTAGGGGCTTTACTTAATTATTTAGTTAAACTTTCTACTATTATATTAGCTAGACTATACGCTACTTACGCTTTGCTTCTCGTAATAACTAAATTAGTAAGGTGTAATAGGCTTGCTAGGGTTAACTTCCTAGTAGCCTATTAGGTTATTAGTAGATTGCAAGGTAATAACAAAAGCTCGTGTAGTAATCTATAATAGGCTATAAATAATAGAAGATATTTTGTAACTATCTTAGTATTATCGCTTGTAGTTAATAATTAAATTACTAATACTATCCTAATAATATACATTACTACTATTTATATACTCCTACTAATCTATAATCTATTATTTGTATCCCTGTTTTAGCAACTATAGATTATAGATTACTAATCTATTAATCTATAATTAATTTCTATCTATATACGTAATAAATTAGAGGATTACCTACGTGTCCTAGTTATGCGTAGTTTCCTAATTAAGGTTATCACTCCGCTCGTCCTATACTTCGTTAGTACTCGAGTTAGGACTAATTAGCTCTATCTTAATTTCTCTTATTACGCCTATAATAGTTAGGCTAATTTGTTGTATCTTGTTATAAGAGTAACAAGAGAAATCAAGATAGAACTAATTAGTCCTAACTTAGGAGCTAACGAAGTATAAGATAAGTAAGGTAGTAACTTTAATTAGGAGACTACTTATAATTAGGACATGTAGGTAATCCCCTAATCTATTAAGTGCACGGATAGAAAACAATTATAGATTAATAGATTAGTAATCTATAATCTATAGTCGCTAAGAATAGATATAAGCGATAGATTATAGATTAGTAAGAATATATAAGTAGTAAGAAGTGTATTATTAGGATACTATTAGTAATTTAATTATTAACTATAAGCGATAATATAGAGATAGTTGCAAAACATCTTCTATTATTTATAGCCTATTATAGATTATAATATAAACTTTTGTTATTACCTCTTAATCTACTAATACCCTTTAGGCTATTAGGAAGTTAACCCTAGTAAGCTTGTTACACCTTACTAATTTAGTTATTAAGAGAAGCGAAGCGTAAGTAGCGTATAGTCTAGCTAATACAATAGTAGAAAGTTTAACTAAATAATTAAGTAAAGCTCCTAGGAGTAGTTATAAGTTAGATAGTACTATATAGGAAACAATTAAAGACTATATAAATAAACTAATTAATAATAAAGAAGATATAAAAATAGTAATTAAAGTACTAGAAACGTAGAATAAGAAACTACAAGATTACTTAAAATAGAATAAAGTATAGATTAAAGCTATTATACAAGGCTAGAACTAGATAGAACTAATTACCTAATAACTAGAAATAAGTATAACAAAGAAACTACCTAAGATACCTATTCTTAAAAAGTTTAATAGAATAAAAGAGAAATTAAGACCTTTTATAGTATTAGTATAACTCTAGATAGATATATAAGTACTATACTTTAATATAGAAGAGAAGAAGGTAATATATATTAGACTATACCTTAAAGAAGACGCAATAAGATAGTATAAACCTTACTAGATAGATTACACAATATACTCTCTAATAACCTAGAAAGATAAAACTAGAGCTATTTTTAGAAGTTATAAATACTTTACTAAACAAATAAGAGTAGTATTTAAAGATATAGATATTACCTAATAAGCTAAAGAGAAACTTAAAAGGCTTATACAAAGTAAGAGTGTTCTAGAATATATATTATAATTTAAATAATTAAGCTAAAATATAGAATAGAACAAATTAGCCCTTATATTACAATTTAAACAAAGACTAAATGTAAAAATCTAATACAAAATAATATATATAGAAAAACCTAGGATACTAGAAGCCCTAAAGTAATAAGTAATCTAAATTAATAATAACGTTTAAGAATAGAAAAAGAACAAGTATAGTAGCTAAACTAGAAACTAGGACGCTAGAGACCCTATAATCCTTAACGTAAACAAAGATAGAAAGAAAAAGAAGAATAAAGACTTTACGTACTTTAACTATAGTAAGAAATACTACTACGCAAAAGACTACTAATTATAGAAGAAAAAAGATATAGTATATTATAAAAATAGAAAACTAGGACACTACGTAAAAGACTATAGAAGTAAGGACTATAAGAAAGATAAGGAAACTTAGTTAAAGATTACTAAGAAAAAGAAGGAAGTACTATAAGTACAAGCTAAACCCTAAGAGAAGGTAGCTAGGAGTAAAGAAATATAATACGTAATACTCTATTAGACCTTTTATTATAAGGACGACTACTATATACACTTTTCTAGTAAGTAAAGAGTAAGATCCTTCTTATAATAAAGAAATAGAGTAGTAGTAATAAAAGAAAGAATAAAAGTATAGCTAGAAGAAACAGCGTATATAATAGACTTACTAATAGAAGACTTAGAAAAGAAGAGACTCTAGACTCTATTAATCTAGGCTAAAGGACTAGTACTAGATAAAGAGACTACTATAGCTTCCTCTAAAGAATATTAAGAAAGTAAAAGATAGATTAGTATAAGAGGTATAGAGTATACCTAGCTAGATATATATAGTTACAATAGCTATACAATAATAGATATAGAAAAATAAAATAAAGAATAGAAGTTTGTTTAGAAATACTTACTAGTTATAAGTATAGAGGAAGCGTATAAAGACTAGAAAGAACGTAATCCTAAAGAAATAAAGTTTATACTATTTTAAGAATAGATAAAGTAATATATAGTTGTAGTAAGAAAGATACTTATATAAAAAGAATAGTAGTACTTTGTAAAGAAGACGTAATAGATTAACAAAGCCTATACACTAAGAGTACTAATAGTATACTATATCCTAATAATAGATATACCTAGAGAAGATTAATACTAAGAAGGAGATAATAAAATAATAGACCTAATACATCTAGTATACTTTAAAGTATTATAAATATTATACTTAGAGAAGAATTGTATAATATATAGAAACCCTAAAGTAAATAATAAAGTATAGCCTATAAGAAGAAGAGGCTATAACTATATAAGAGTAATTCTAGTAGAAGATATCTAAGGATAGGAAATTATACCTGAGAAAGGTTACGTAGTAATAAGGCCTAGACTAAAACTATCTAAGAAATACGTCCTAGGAAGACTATAGTACAAATACAAGTATAATAAATGTCTAAAGTATATAGAATACAAACTTAAAATAGGGCTATAGCCCTAGAAAGATAGATAATTTATAAAAATATTTAAGTAAGAAAAGCTAGAAGGTATAAGAGGCCTATATATTACGAAAATAGGTACTTACTAAGAGAAGAAAGTACAATTAATAATTAATAGTAGAGCTATAAGAAACTTTATATTAAAGAAGTTTATAGAAATACAAGGAATATAGTATATAACAAAGAAATATCCTTAACAACTAAGTATAATTAAAGGAAAACTAGTCTAAGAACCTATTAAGTTTAAAATAGTTCTCTTAACACTAGAGCTAGAAGAGATAACAATTAAAAATATAGTTATAGATATAATAACAATTAATAATAAATAAGATATAATACTAGGAATACTATAGTTATAGATAACTAACCTATATATTAATTAGAGAATTGGAGAAATTAGCTACTATAGAATAGATAAGCTAAAAGCTAATATTAGTATATATAAAAGAGAATTCCCTAAAGAATATAAGAAATAGGAAAAATAGCTTATAGAACCTAAAGATTACCTTTTAGAATATTAGCTATAGGACTTAGCGATAGACCTAAAGGAAGATAAAGACGTAAGATAGAGCCTAGTTTATAGAAAAATAGAAGAAGAATCTAAGATTAAGTAAACGTTTATTAGAAACGTACTAAAGAAAAGATAGATATAAGAATCTAAGTCTTTAGTAGTACATAGACTTATATTTATAGATAAAAAAAGAATAAGTAATAAAAGACCCTATATAGACTTTAGAAAGACTAATACAATTATAAATAAAAACTAATATCCCTTACTATAAATAGACGTAATATAAGATAGGCTACGAAAAATAAGAATCTTTACAAAACTAGATATCTAAAATACCTACTACTAGATTAAAATTAAAAAAGGTAATAAATAGAAAATAGTATTTAGAACATAATATAGACTATATAAATTTCTAGTTATACTTTTTAGCTTAATAAATACACTAGTAGCCTTTTAAGAAAGAATAAATATAGTACTAAGAGAGTACTTAGACGTATTTATATTTATATACCTAGACAACATCCTTATATTCTTAGAAATAGAGGAAGAATACGTACAATATATATATAAAGTGCTAGAGAAGCTAGTAGAAAGTAAATTATATCTTAAGATAAGAAAATACAAGTTCTATTTAAAAGAAATAGATTTCCTTAGATTTATTATTAAACTAGGAAAAATTAAAATTAACCTAGAAAAGATTAGATTAATTAATAAATAGCTAACACTAAAGAATTTAAAAGAAGTATAATAATTTTATAGCCTAGCTAACTTTTATAAGAAGTTAATAGTAGAATAGTCTAAAGATATAGAACTAATAACAAGGCTTATAAAGAAAGATACACTATTTAAGTAGATAAAGGAATATAATAAAGTATTTAATAAGATTAAAAAGAAGTTTATAGAGAACCTAGTTATTAGAATATATAACCTAGACCTACTAGTAATAGTAAAAATAGATACATCTAACTTAGTCTATAGAATAGCACTAATACAAGAAGACTTAAAGACTAAAAAAGAATACTTAGTTAAATACTTCTCTAAGAAGATAAAAATAGTAGAACTTAATTACCTAATCTATAATAAAGAAATACTAGTAATCTATAAAGTATTTAAATAATAGAGAGTATACTTATAAAGAGTAAAATATTAAATAAAGGTCTATATAGACTATAAGAATCTTATAAGATTTATAATAAATAAAGAACTATTATAATAATATATAAGATAGTAGGAATTCTTATTAATATTTAATATAGAAATTATATATATAAAAGGGAAAGATAACTAATTTATAGATACTCTTAGTAAAAGACTAGACTTATAAGAAAAAGTAAGAGCTACTAGTATAGTTCTAATTAAGAATAAGGAAAGATATTTAGTCTTAAATACGCCTAAAATAGCTATAACACTTAAAAGAACAAGTAGTAAGCTAGACGAATAGATTTAGAAAACAACGTAAGAAGTATCTAAAGAAATAGAAAAACTAGAAATCTAAGAAAGACTAGTATAAGCCTACAAAAGAATATATATTCTAAGGAAGATCTAAAGAGAATTTATATAACAATTCTATAAATTACTAGTATATAGTTACTAAGGTATTAAAAAAATATTAGATAGACTACTACAAGATTATTATATCTTAAGAGTAAGATAACTAGTAATAGAAGTACTACAAGACTATATAGAATACTAAAAAAACAAGTATAGTAAACACCTACTATATAGGATATAATAACTAGTTAAAGTACTAGAATAACTATAAAGAGTTATTACAATAGACTTTATTACGAAATTACCTAAGTCTAAAGACCTAATATTAGGAGTTAAGTATAATAGAATTCAAATAATAGTAGATAAGCTTATAAAGTACTTATACTTTAGACTATATAAAGAAAAAAGTAGAATAGAGGTTACTATATACTAGGTTCTAGGAACTATAATTAGTTAATATAGACTACTAGATAAGATTATTATAGATAGAGATATAAGGTTTATATTAAAATTATAGAGAACAATTATAGCGCAACTAGGAATTAAGTATACAATATTAATAGTATACTACCTATAGATAGACAAGTAGTTAGAATAAATAAATTAAATAGTAGAGTAATACTTAAGATACTACCTTAACTACAACTAGAATAATTAGGTATAGTTATTACCTATAGTATAGCTAGTATACAACAGCGTAAAGAATATAGTAATAAGAGTATTACCTTTCTTTATAAACTATAGATTTAACCCTAGTGTATATAGAATACTAAGACTAAAGATATCTTAGTCTTTAAGAAGAAAAAACTTTGCTAATAGACTTAAAGATATATATAATTAACTAAGATAAGATATAGAGTTCTTATATAATTGTATAGCTAAGTACTATAATAAAAAATATAAAGAGGGACCCTAATTTAGAGAGAGAGAAAAAGTATAGTTAGTATAAAAAAATATTAAGAGTAAACAACTTAGTTTAAAACTAGACTACGTTAAAATAGGACTATATAAAATTAAGAAAGAAGTTATACTAGTTATATTTAAACTAAAGCTACTAAATAAGATAAGGATATACCTAACCTTCTATATAGTACTACTTAAGATAGTACTATAAAATATAGAACTACTAGTATACAAAGTAGATATATATAGAGAATAAGAAGAATAGGAAGTTAAGAAAATCCTAGTATACTAGTTCTATAATAGTAAGAACTATTATATAGTTAAGTAGATAGGTATAGATAAGAAAGGATAACTATAGGAAGAAATATAGGAACTAGAAGATAACCTTAACTACTCTAAGAAACTAGAGGAGTTCTAAAGTTAAAACCCTCTAGAATACCTAGTAGCGAATTAAGAGGAACGGCATTATTAATAATAGATAGAGAGGCGTTAAACTTACCTAACGTAATAGAAACTAGAGTAGCCTCTACTATATCCTCGAAATTAAGCTTAGACTCTAAGAGAATAGACTACTTAATAGACTTCTTATTGTTTAAGGCCTTCGTCTTACAAAGATAAGATAAATAGGCCTAGTTATTAGATAACTATATCTAATTATTAAGAAAGTAAGACTAATACTCTTCTAGCGTACAACAAGAGATTTTATAGAGTTACTTACGTTCTTTTTTAGCTTTTATAATCTATAATAATAGTTTTTTTTAAGTATAGTTAATAGCTCTCCTTATTATATATAAGTATAGACGTATTAATAAGTATCTTTAACTTATATTCTACTATAGATATACTAGATAGATTATAAGATAAATAGGCGTTAGCACAAATATATACCTTATAGACCTTACTATATTTTAAGGAAAGGTAAACTAATAAGGGGTTTATAGACTTATAACAAGAATAAGGAAATATTACAATACTATAGTATAATACGCGATTAGCTAATTAAATACAATAAAGAGTAGACTTAGTAGGTATAAAAGAAGATAAAGAACTCTATATTAACAAAGAAATAGGATTAATAACCCTAGCCCTAGGGTAAGAAAACTAAGACCTACCTAGAGAGGGAGATAGTGTTATAAAAGTAATAAGAGAAATTAAGATAGAACTAATTAGTCTTAACTTAGGAGCTAACGAAGTATAAGATAAGTAGAGTAGTAACCTTGATTAGGAGACTACTTATAATTAGGATACGTAAGTAATCCCCTAATCTATTAAGTATATAGATAGAAAACAATTATAGATTAATAGATTAGTAATCTATAATCTATAGTTGCTAAGAATAGATACAAGTAATAGATTATAGATTAGTAGGAATATATAAGTAGTAAGAAGTGTATTATTAGGATACTATTAGTAATTTAATTATTAACTACGAGTAATAATATAGAGATAGTTGCGAAATATCTTCTATTATTTATAGCCTATTGCAGATTACAATACAAACTTTTGTTATTACCTCTTAATCTACTAACACCCTTTAGGCTATTAGGAAGTCGACCCTAGTAAGCCTATTACACGTCTAGTAGTTACTTCGCGAATACGTTCTTTAATCGTTACTAGCGTGCTTAGTGCGTAACCTAGCTACGCGCTACTTGCGCTCTATATAGGGTCTCGTTTAACTATTAACTATGTGTTTTCTTCTATTATTGTAGCCTATTATAAGGAGCGTATTGTTGTTATCTCTAGACTATTAGTAAAGGAGGTATTATTATGTTAGGAGGTAGCTAGAAGATAATAGTACTTACTATAGGCTATAGGAGATAGTAAAGGGATAATAGATAGTATTCGATAGTACTACTAGTATCTAAGAGAGAATAATACTTACTTTACTCTCTTTACAAGTATCGAGCCTTTTATACACCTATATAGCGCACTAGCCCTACTTTAGATTATAACTATATAATGTTATAATCTTTAGTGTATTAGCCCTGCTCCTAACTCGTACTAGAGTTTACGAGAGTCTTAAGTGTTTAACAAACCCTCGTTATAGATATTTAATTTGGCTAGATCTGCTTCGTAAAATTACTAGATTAGTAAGTAAAGGTATAATTATAAAGGTAGTAAGTAGCCGCAATAAATGTATAATAGGCTAGAATTCCTTAGAAATTAGGATAGAGCACTATAATTTAGCCTAAAAAAGTGTTGTATAGTAAAATAGGAGCCCGAGCTTACTTAAGCTCGATATTCTACTACCTAGACCGGTATATGTACTACTACGCAATTTGCGACAAAAAGCTTACGCAGTGTAAGGGGTCTAGGGCGGGGAGCTATTAGAGTAGGCTTAGCGCTGTCGACTGGTTCTACTAGGCCGAGTAACTAGTGTTACTAGCTCTGTCGGCTAGTATCTTAACCTAGTTTATTCCTACGCGAGTTCGAAGAACTTCAAACAATAATAACTAGTATATATATTATATACTACTGCAATAGCTTAACTAGCTATTAGCCCCTTTTTGGTGTAGTTTAGTAGTATGCTATGTCCTTACAGCGATACATCAAAGGTCTAGCTAGCAGCATTCTCGGTCTTCATCTGATTTGATTCAAGAGCTAAGGTAGTAAGCTGAATACCTGCTTCTTTTGAGAGCGATTGAGAGGTGTTACGTGGAGCCATTGTATATTAGAGACAAGGTGGGTGCACAAAGTTGGTGGGGTGCCCACTCGCTTGTAAACCACGTTAGTGTAACACGATCCCGCACATCTCACGTAATCGGCACTGTGTAATAGTCAAATTGGTCAAGAGCCCAGCCTGTGGCTGTGCGGAGCCATGGCATACGGACCCAACTCGGCAGCCCTGGCGACCCGATTCAACTTTGGCTGTGCCTCCGGTCACCAACACCAATTTGTAGCTCTCTAGAACTGCCTACGGAAATCGCCACCGCACAAGGTCCTGGCAGGAGCGGGTCGGCCGTCCTCCCTGCTAGTGTCATCGGAGGAGTTCGTCTGTTTGACGAGGTCTAAGGCGGTGAATATTCAATGCCTACCTATTCTAGCAGCACATCTCACCGCCACTGGGTCTAGAGCAGCTAGAGGCTTCGCTGCAGCAAATTAGTGCGCTATGTCTTTGCCTCGACTCCAAGCTTTATAACATAGAGGAAATAAATTTGTATGGGACAGCAAGGTACATTAGTAGAAATTGTGTTTGCGACCTTGCTCCGCCACATTCTGCTGCGCCACCAACCGACCTGAGCGGGGATGGCCTGTCGCAACCGTCTACCTCTCGCACCATCGCTCTTCCACAACTGGACCATTCCACACACCAAGGTGCACTCTGACCGCTAACACCCGCAGCGCTCTTGATAGCTGCCATCGTCACCCTCGACCGAACGGACGGACGACGACCGCCGTGTGCCACCGATCATCCAGCCTGATACGTTCGAGAGCCAGAACCTGTACGGCGCAATGCGGCTCCTAAAGCTCAGCGGCGATGACGAGCTCAGCTTCACTGAAGACATACTTGACGACAACGAAATTCCTCCCTATGCTATCCTTTCGCACACGTGGCAGAATCAAGAGGTGACATTCGGCGATTTCTTCAACAACACAAGTAAAAGCAAGGCGCGCTACAACAAAATTTGGTTCTGCGCACAACAAGCCAAATGCGACGGCTTGGAATACTTCTGGGTGGATACTTGCTGCATCAACAAGGCAAATGCTGTCGAGGTCCAGGATGCAATCAACTCGATGTTTCGCTGGTATCAAAAGGCTGCACAATGCTATGTGTATCTTGCGGATGTCTCTATACAAAAACGGAAAGCAGACAGCGAGAACTTCCAGTACTCTTGGGAGCCAGCATTTCGGCAAAGCAGATGGTTTACTCGAGGCTGGACTCTGCAAGAGCTCCTAGCCCCTCAGACCGTTACGTTTTTCTCGAAAGAAGGAAATCGGTTGGGTGACAAGAAAACTCTAGAGCGACACATTCACGAGATAACGGGAGTCCCCATCCAAGCCCTTCAAGGGGCTCCTCTACATGAGTTTAGCAAAGGGGAGCGATTATCGTGGTCGAAAGCCCGCCAAACGACACGCAAAGAAGACAAAGCATACTCATTGCTGGGTATATTTGGTATCTCTATGGTGCCAAACTATGGCGAAGGCGAAGAGAACGCCTTCAGGAGGCTCCACAGAGAGATCACAGAGTCCTTAGGCACTAAGGTACTCTCGCTAGAAAACGACCAGAGGCGGATATTGTTAGACTCGTTGCGATTTGACCAAATCGATGCACGCCAGACAACTATCAAAAACGCCCACGCCAAGACATGCAAATGGCTACTAAAAAGGCCTGAGTACATCGGCTGGCTTGACACCACCAAATTAGGCGAACATCACGGCCTCTTGTGGATCAAAGGGAAGCCTGGAGCCGGAAAATCCACCTTAATGAAGTTTTCTCTCGCTAATGCGCGGAAAATGATGAGGGACGGGAGTATCATCTCCTTCTTCTTTAATGCACGAGGTGCGGACATGGAGAAGTCTACAATCGGGACTTATCGGTCACTGCTCCTGCAACTTCTCGAACGGCTTCCGGCTCTCCAGTGTGTTTTCGACTCGCTCGGTCTCTCATCGTTGAGCATCAGACCTGATCACCAATGGGGCATCGAATCACTCAAATCGCTATTGGAGCAAGCCGTACAGAGCCTTGGGCAGTCTTCTGTGGTCTGCTTCATTGATGCCCTAGATGAATGCGAAGAAGAGCAGGTCCGAGATATGATACAGTTCTTTGAACGCGTTGGCGAGCTCTCGGCGTCAGCCGGTATCGGATTCCGAGTATGTTTTTCAAGCAGGCACTACCCACACATCACAATTCGGAAAGGACTGAGCCTAGTGCTAGAAGGGCAAGAAGGACACAGCCAGGACATCACCAACTACCTAGAGAGCGAGTTGAAGATTGGCAAGAGCAAAATTGCGCAGCAGATCCGAAGCGAAGTTCAAGGAAAAGCATCAGGAGTCTTTATGTGGGTTGTTTTTGTTGTTGGCATCTTAAACAAAGAGCATGACCGTGGCCGGATCCATGCACTTCGGCAAAGACTTCAGGAGATTCCTGGCGACCTCCACACACTGTTTCGCAATATCCTGACGCGCGATTCGCACAACAGAGACGAGCTAGCACTGTGTATCCAATGGGTGCTTTTTGCGAAGCAGCCGTTAAGTCCAGAGCAGTTGTACTTCGCTATTCTCTCCGGGGTTGAGCCTGAGGCAGTGTCCAAGTGGGATCCTAATGAGGTTACTAAAAAAACAATCGAACTATTCATACTTGACTCATCAAAAGGCCTAGCCGAGATAACGATATCCAAGAATCAGACTGTCCAGTTCATTCACGAGTCGGTAAGAGACTTTCTCCTAAAAGAAGACGGCCTTGGCAACGTCTGGCCTAACCTCAGAAGCAATCTCCAGGGCCAAAGTCACGAGCAGCTAAAACAATGCTGCCTTACCTACATGAGCATGGATGTTTTTACTCCTCTAAGGATCCCCGAGAAACTTCCGAAGGCTTCATCGCGGCAGGCGGCCGACCTACGCAAGCTAGCTTATGATATGTTTCCTTTCCTAGAATATGCTGTGCAGAACATTCTGTACCATGCAGATTTTGCAGAAGGAAGTGGTATTGCTCAGGGAAATTTTATCCTAAGCTTTCCACGACCTTCCTGGATCAAGCTAGCGAACTTATTTGAGAGGCGTGAAGTACGTAGGTACACGGAAAAATTGAGCATACTGTATGTGCTAGGGGAACGTAACATGCCTGCTCTTATTAGAGCCCACCCATCCGCCATCTCCTGTCTTGATGTCGGAGAAGAACGTTATGGACCCCCTCTCTTCGCAGCCTTGGCAACCCGAAGTGAGCAGGCTCTCCAAGCATTTGTATATACTCTCTCTAAGGATCGGCTTCCCAGAAGTTGCCTTAATGAAATACAGGCCCACTATTATGAGGAAACAAAGGATCAGTGCTTTGGACGCAACTTCCAATTCTCGAATCGAAGGACCGTACTCTCATATTTGGCGGAGCTTGGACGCGAGGCAATGATCAAGCTGCTGCTTAGCACAGGCAAGGTCGGCGTCGACGCGAAGGACAAGAGCGAGCGAACGCCGCTCTCGTGGGCGGCAGGGAGCGGACGCGAGGCGGTAGTTAAGCTACTTCTTAACATAGGCAAGGCCGACGTCAACGCGAAGGACTCGAACGGACAGACGCCGCTCTTGTGGGCGGCACAGAACGGACATGATGCTGTAGTTAAGCTGCTTCTTGACACAGGCAAGGTTGATGTCAACGCGAAAAACTCGAACGGACAGACGCCGCTCTTGTGGGCGGCACAGAACGGACATGATGCTGTAGTTAAGCTCCTTCTTGACACAGGCAAGGTTGATGTCAACGCGAAAGACTCGAACGGACAGACGCCGCTCTTGTGGGCGGCAAAGAACGGACATGATGCTGTAGTCAAGCTGCTTCTCAACACAGGAAAGATTGACGTCGACGCGAAGAACTTTTACAGACAGACGCCGCTCTTGTGGGCGGCAGAGAACAGACATAATGCTGTAGTCAAGCTACTTCTCGACACAGGCAAGGTTGATGTCAACGCGAAAGACTCGAACGGACAGACGCCGCTCTTGTGGGCGGCACAGAATGGACATGATGCTGTAGTTAAGCTGCTTCTTGACACAGGCAAGGCCGACGTCGACGCGAAGGACAGCTCTAGTCGGACTCTTCTGTCGTGGATGGCAGAGAAGGGGCCGCCTAAGATGGCGGAGAGACGCGAGGCAGTAGTCAAGCTGCTACTTAGCACCTCCAAGGTTGACGTCGACGCGAAGGACTCGAACGGACAGACGCCGCTCTTATGGGCAGCAAGGAGCGGACGCGAGGCAGTAGTTAAGCTACTTCTCGACACAGGCAAGATTGATGTCAACGTGGAAGACTCGAACGGACATACGCCGCTCTTGTGGGCGGCAGAGAACGGACATGATGCTGTAGTCAAGCTGCTTCTCGACATTGGCAAGATAGACGTCGATGTGAATAGCCCTGGTCGGATTCTGCTGTCGCGGGCAAAAGAAGATATATTTTTGCCCGAAAGCCAAGCCTGTCAAAATCATGGCAACCATACCCTTAAAGACTATCAGATGCAACTCATGCTCCTTGAGCAACAAAACAAGAAGAGGTTGCTAATGGCTAGAGTAGAATACGATAACATAGTCAAGCTTCTGCTTCAGATAGGCAAAGTTGACGTCAACTCGAGGGATAACTCTGGTCGGACCCCGCTGTCTTGGGCGGCAGAGAAGGGCAACGAGACCATGGTCATGCTGTTACTTGAGTCAGACAAGGTTGACGTCGACTCAAAGGATAACTCTGGTCGCACGCCACTGTTCTGGGCGGCGAGTGGGACGCGGCTGTTGGGAGCAGCGGAGACGAGATACGACGCTGTGTGGTGAAGCTGATGTCCCAAGAATGGCGCTCAGGAACCCTCGTCCCTTTTTCGCATATGAAAGCCGTATTTGCCTTTAAATACTTTTGCAGAGCATTCACAAATTAGCAGCGCTACGGCTGTATTGCGAGGTCTACTGTACTTGCTTGTTAATCAGCAACCCTCACTCGTCTCACATATACGAAAGAAGCACGACCATGCAGGCAAAGCACTCTTCGAGGATGCAAATGCCTGGGTTGCCTTGTCTGAGGTCTTCACAGACATCCTGCAAGACCCGAGCTTGAACAGCACGTCCTTAGTTATCGATGCACTTGACAAGTGCGTCATAGACTTACCGAAGCTGCTAGACTTTATCGTTCAGACGTCGTGTGTATCTTCCCGCGTTAAGTGGGTCGTCTCGAGCCGCAACCGGCCCGATATTGAGGAACATCTATAGAGGGCGGGCCACAAGGTGAAGCTGTGCCTCAAGCTGAACGCAGAGTCTGTTTCTACGGTGATTAGTATATGGTGCTTGGGCTAGCAGAAGATGCAGCTCTCGACATGCAGATATTGGCCTCGATCGCGATAGTGTATCGACCTATTATACTTCAAGAGCTGGCATCTCTTGTAGAGATGCATGAGGATACGGAAGAAGATGTTGAGTCGCTATGCAAGATTATTGGGCCGTGTGGCTCATTTCTTATAATCCGAGGAGATACAGTCTACTTTGTGCACCAATCTGCAAAAGACTTTCTCCTCAAGAAAGCCTTCAACAAAATCTTCCCATCTGGAACAGAGGAGGTTCACTGCAAAATCTTCCCGAGGTTACTCCAGGTTATGTCTATGACACTCCAACGAGACATGTACAGCCTAGGTGCGCTAGGATATCCAGCTGAGCAGATTGAGCCACCGGACCCAGATCCACTAGCAGCGTCACGCTACCTACGTATCCACTGGATCGATCACCTATGCGGCTGGAATCCTAGTTCTTCTACAGAGGATAAAATTAATCCGTAGTACGGAGGCGCTGTGGATGGCTTTCTAAGACGGCGATAACTCTACTGGCTAAAGGCTCTTAGCCTTGGCAAGAGCATGTCCGAAGGGATAGTGTCAATGATATATTAACATGACCAAGAGGAGAAAAAAAGCATCTGGATTAAATGAACTAATCCGAGATGCGCGCCGGTTTATCATGTCCCATAAGTCGGCAATAGAGAAAAGTCTCCTCCAAGCATGTACTTCCGCGCTCGGATTTAGCCTTACTCGAAGTATAATAAGAGATCTTTTCAAAAAAAGAAGAGCTGAATTGGATTTACAATAGCGCCAGCTATGCAAGAGAAATGGGGTGCTTGCCTCCAGACGCTCGAGGGCCATAGCAACCGGGTCTACTCAGTCGCCTTCTCGCCCAACTCGACACGGCTGGCGTCAGGGCCAGCCAAGACAGTCTATCATGGCATAGGCATGAGTTCGGACCATACGTGGATAAACTACGATTCGAAGAACATATTATGGCTACCATCAGAATATCAGCCCGTCATATTTCACAGTATCTGAGAATGGGATCGGGTACTAGCCATGGAAGGGTATGGACATGTAATGTTGAAAGTAACGGGCGTAATGCGTCTTACGGCGTTAGGAGTATATAAAATATTCTTATTTCTTGTTTCATAGAGGGCCGGGGATCATGAATACATAGCTTGCAAACTTGCCACATCGAACCTTCGAGTTTACCGTAGATCAACAGGCCAAGGTGTCCAGGTGCAGAATTTTGGATTAAGAATTGGCCACTTGAGGCGGACGAACACCCTAATCACACTAGCAGGGAGGATGGCCGACCCGCACCGGCCATGACCTTGCGGTGGCGATTTCCGTAGTAGTTCTAGAGAGCTATTGCACAAGTCGGTGTTGGCCACTGGTCGCAGGACTGCGGGGCTAGGGCCGGCCCGTGTGCCAGGGCTCTGCACAGCCACAAGCTGAGCTCTTGATTGATCTGAGTAAATTACACGGTGCTAGTTACACGAGACGTGCGGGATCGTATCGGACTAGCCTAGATTGATAATTACTTTTATTAAAGGCACCAATAGGCGTGGCGACCTTGCGTGAATCTGGAGAAAGCACAACGCTGGGCTAGTACCCACGCTTCAGTTTTCGCCCCCCGACAAGGTCCAGTTGACCCACTTCACAAGATCACCGACGCGGATTAATACCAACAAAGGAATCCAGACCGAATGGGGCGAGTTGAAGCCTAAGGCAACATGCAAGTACTTGGGACTAACGTTGGATACCAACCTCCGATGGAAGGAACATATAGAAGAGATTAGACAAAGGGCGACAAGGACAGTAAACGCATTAAGCTGCTTCGGGAGGGGTCTACCTAGGGTGTGGGACTAGCCGACATGCGTAAGATATACAAAGGCACTGCGCTCCCTTCGATAATGTATGCATGCTTAGTCTGGTTCAACGTGAGCGCGAGTGTTAGGGGGTAGCTGGAAGACAATAGTACTTGCCGTAGGCCACAGGAGAGAGTAAAGGGATAACAAATAGTATTTTAATCTAAGTGCTAACAATGTAAATAATACTTGCTTTACTCTGTTCGCAATAGCTCCCTAGGGCCCACTATTGCCGGTCCCACTTGCACCCCCCTTGTAGCTGTCAAACATGTGGCTGTGCAAAGTCTAGCAAGCGGGCCGACTAAGGCTCCGTAACCTTGTGACCAAACTTGGCTATCCTCTCTAGCCACCGTCAACGAGCTTACTTCTTGTAGATTCGCCACCTCGCAAGGGCCAGTGCCAGTGCGGGTCGGCCATCCTCCCCTGCTAGCGTCATCGAGGCGTTTGCATGCTTCTGACGAGATATGATTCAAGTGGCAACTACTCGACACGTCATTGAGCACATGGATATCAGGTCTCTCTTGATCCGGTATATGCTCCAGGTTTCGACGTGACAGATTCTCAAGTATATGTGCTTGCTGGTTTCCTGCCCTCTATGGAATAGAGAGGATTGTAAATATATGATAGGAAATAATAATGATGACAATGTTGCAATGCCTTGGGACGCATTGAGCTTGCGTATCCATGTCCCCCCATGCTGTGTACCAACGCCGCTAATATCACTAGACCTTGTGGAACATAACGGTCGATATTCTGATGGCAACTATAATATATTTTTAGAATTGTAGGTTATCCAATTACTATCTGAACTCAAACCTAGACGGGTCGAGCCGGGCGAGAAGGCTACGGAAGTTGTAAGAGGCTTGCCGTAGCTGGCTTTTGGCTGGTTTGAAACGAGATGAATTTGGTAAAGAGCTATCTACTGCTACGAAGTGCAATTTTACATCTGCCCCTGATCGCCGGACCTAGTCCGGATCAGGTGCTAAGCTTTGGTGATGCGAGATGAGGCTCTTGAGGATGCATCCGTGCACCGAGGCTTTATCCGCCGAGGAGAATACTGGGCACCAGTCCATTACATAAGGATAGGCGCCATGGCCAATCTTAAAGAAGCCATCTAGCTGACTCAACAAGCCGTGAAGGCGATCCCTAAAGACAACCTAGACCGGCCAATCAACGTACTATTCCTTGGGGATCAACTCTACGTTTGGTATTCGAGAACTTAGGTAGTCGCTGACATTATAGAAGCAATCTAGCTCACGAGCGAGGCTGTTGATATGACTCCGGATAGCCATATAGTCCACCTGGCCGCGGTAACTCAGCTTGGACGGCAACTCAGACTGAAATATTTGAGAGAAGGGGCCATGGCCGACCTCGAAGAAGCGATCCAGCTTACACGCCTAGTTAACAAAGCAACCCCAGAAGATTATCTATATCTGCCAGGGCACTTAAATAATCTCTGGCTTTACTGTGAAGAGAAATATCCAAAAACAGATGCATTGGCTGACCCTGGCGGAGCAATTCGAGTCACCCGGCATGCTGTCGATGCGACGCCAGAAGGCCATCCAAACCAGGCAACAGCTATGTACAACCTTGAACTCCGCTCGATAGAGCGATATAGCAAAGCGGAAGAGATGGACGATTTGGCGCAAGCGCCGGCTCTACAAAAACAGCTGCTTGGGCGCTCGCAACTTGGCGCTCGCGCTGAACAACCAGGCCAAGTACGACGAGGCGGAATCCACAAGCAGGCGGACGCTGGCACGGCGGGAGGCGGTTCTTACTCGCTCCGCACATTGGCCGTGGACAGCTCAACGACCGATTTGTATGCAAATTTGTCTTGCAAGAGTTATAATTGCGCAACGTAGATGTAAATTGAAGCTACAATTTGGAGACTACTGCTGCGCGCTGAGGCGCTGGTCTGCAATGCGTTGTTGGTCAGCCTTGTACTTCCTTGCCGCAGCGCGCGCGACCTTCTCAGCATCCTTTTCAATGCGCGCGTCTACTGCAGCTGGGCGCGAGATTTTTGAGTCGACGCCTTTGAGTCGGCGCTCTAGTCGCTTGACTGGCACCTTGTAATCGCGCGATAACTGTGCAAAATTAGGTTTTTTTGACGCGTCTAAAGACGCTATGCAGAGCTCGATACGCTTCTCGACATGGCTGTAACTTCGGTATCGCGAAAACATTGCGGCGTGGCGAAAAAAACGCGTGAAAAGTTGATAAAATCGGTCGTTGGCTGTCCACGGCCAAGGTGCGGCGAGTAGAAGAGGTATCGCTTGACCCCTGCCGCCCGGGACCCACCCCCACTACCTCTGCCTTGCACCATAGCTCTCGGTCAAATCCTAATACACAGAACATATGGAAGTGGTGTTGAAGGTCTGGATCAGGTTTATCATCTTTCTCATTTGAAATATTTGATGGGTCCTACTTAGCTTCTTCTCCAGCATCTCTTTTAATACTTTGCTGGTATTTTGGACCAATCATGTAGTGGATCTTGTCGCACCAGAAGACAAAGTGCTAGTCTCGTGACGCTAGACGAAGCTCAAGCTGCATACAGAGGTATTCACGACGGTCATGTCTCTAACGGTCTGCATGGAGTTCTTTGACTGGCGCGCGATGCGTCTTCATCCCAGTCTCGCGCGTAACATGGCGTTGAATCGTTGTTGAGTGAAATTGGCCATTTTCTTGACCTCTGGCGTGATTATATTAACGCACAACTCCAGCTCGGGCGGCGGCGTAGTAAGCTGAAATCTTGGTCTTGGCAATTTTTGGTCAGCCAGTATTGACCAGAAGACTCAGGAGCATCAGTTATCAAGTTTTACTATAGGAAAAGAGCTAAGTTGAGTGCACAGGAGTCAAAGGTAGGAGACTGCGCGACGCGTTGTTTTGCGTCCGTGCTGAAAAAGCCACTTTCGCAGTTAACCGAGAGGGCGGATATCCGAGCTGGAGTCAGACGCCAGCACGATTAATTTGCGGCTGTTGCTGCTCACTCCCCATGTGCAGCTGGGAACGTTGGGGAGCGATGTGCACTTATTTGCGATGAGTGCAAGAGCTGGGGGTTCTATTGCGACAAGGCGAGTGAGGCGGTGCTGGATCCATCCGTTGCTTTTTTTGACAAGGGCGGGAGCGGGGTAAATGGCATAGCTATATAGCAGCCCGGCCCAGCTTTCTGCTCACCGTCCTCGCAGCGGTCCTCCCGGCGGCCTATCCGCAAATCAGCCTGCCTCATCGCTAATATGCCGTTCTGGTTCCTGGCCCCGGATTTTACCTTTCGAAGAGACGGTCCAATCCGTCTCGGAACCATTCTCAAAGACCTGTTGCGGCCCACGCTTATCCTCGCCTCAAAGGGCAACGGGCTGCCGGCCGATCTCGAGCTTCCGCCCGAAAGGAGCATCGAAGAAGCGAACCACGAACACCATAGAGGAGCCGGCACCGTCGCCGGGCTGAAGCTGTGGGCCAATTTTCTCCAGGTAGCATCAGCTTCGATTGGCGCATCGGCCGATGTGGCCTTCAATCGCGACTTTGGCATGGTAGATCACGAGGTATGGTCGTTTGATCGCGAGCTGAGCAAAGGCAGCTTAAAATCAATTACAAACGTGCCCGATATACAGAGATACATCAATTCAGGTTTCCTCCGCCGTAAACCCATCTTCATCATTACAGGCATACGCATCGCCAAGACATCATTCACCGTATCGACAACGGCCGAGACCACCATCACTGGACAAAGCTCTGCTTCTGTAAGTGACCCCACCGGTGCTGTTCCTTTGACGGTTGGAGGCGAGACAAATGCGCAAGTGACGAGGTCAGTGGGCGACTCGTACGCAACCGCGCCGGGCATTGTCTTCGCGTATCGAGTGCACGTCATACGCACAAAGGGAGACGGGGAAGTAGAAGAAGAGCTCTTTTCCCACCGCAAGGCTTTCATGACGGTGGATGATGGCTCCGGCTTTGAATGTGTCCAAGTAACTCCCCATGTCCTCCGGGAAAGTTTCGAGGGGAAAGTTGAGGTTTATCAACATGACGCCGGAGGTGATAACTATTGGATTTCGGCATGATCGCCCGGCCCCTTCAGTTGAATCGCGTCCATGTTGAGCAGCGCCATGGCGCGTTGTATCTTTCTCCAGTCTCCCTTAAGGGGCCAATTTCTCGCTGACCAGCTTTTTTTCTTCTTTACCGACTTCCATCGTTCCATCATGAGCTATTTTGCTCTCGGAATGACATGTACTCCCTCATGTAGCCTTGCCTATGCATTCTACGATAGCACAGAGTCTGCGGAAGTTTGTCTCCCGATCTGCGAAGAATTTGACTAGATTGATGAACCGCACCCGATTGCCCACATCGGTCGAGAGTGTGAGGAAGAGATCTTGAATCCCCTTGACCGTCCGCACTTTCTTGACGTCATCTTCGCTAATAGTGTTGGGAAACAGTAGCCGAAGTAAACACACGTATGAGAGCATAGTAGCCGCAATCCCTGCCGCTATCGCTGTGGATACAGATGATCCTGGCTTGCAGACCTCTGGATTATAGTCTCGAAATCGAGCGGGAATATTGTCACCGAAGGTGGCGAACGAAATCGCGCCTAGCCAATCGGTCGTGGGGTTGGTGCTAGCGACGGTTCCCATGCAGTCGGTCGCCCGGATCGACGTAACGCCCTCGTACCGTGCCGGAAGGGCAATGTCCTCGTGCGGTCCCGAGTTGCCGGCGCTGGCCAAGAATATAACACTGTCCTTTCGCTCTTTTCGGACTTCCAAGATGGCCTGCTTGATGTCTCCATCGCCATCGGTTACTCCGAAGGACATGGATATTATATCGGCGTTGCATTCGATACCAGCCCATCGAATTGCCTAGTGGGCGCCAAGGTTAGTTTTGCTACAACTATGATGGTTGACGGGAAAAGAAGAGAGACCCACTCTGCCTATATTACCTTCCATCCCGATGAGTTGGGTGGTATTCTCTGCAACTCGTGCAACATATAGCTCAGCAAGTGGAGCAGTCTCAATCAAAAGCATTGCCATGAACGTGCCGTGGCCAAATACATCTACTTTTGCTTCAGACTCGTGGACAAAATCTTTCCAATCTACAATTCTGGCCTCGCGTTGGGATCCTTCGTCATCTTGAAAGTACTGCGCCTCGAGGTTGCACCCCGAATCCAGGATCGCAATCCGAACCGGCCGCGATTCTGCGCTTGCAAAGTTCTTGTGCTTGATCTTGGCTATGTAGCGGCTGATTCGCTTAATGTCCTCGAGCCAATCTTCGGGATTGATAAGCTTTCCCGCGTGGAACGAATCAAATGTGCGTGAATCTAGCTCCTCCACCTGAGTCGGAATTGTCATGGCTGAATTCTGGAAACTCGAAGTTGAGTCAATCCCAAGTTGCGACGTGATTGTCGGTTTCTTGGCCTGTGGGTACTCAGAGACTGAGTGTTGTCGCCTCCGCTTCAAATTTTGAGGGTTCACTATGATTTCGAGCTTTCGGATGATCTTTTCATAAATGGCCCTCCTCAACACCTTCCTTGCCGCAGAGCCAGTTGCGCGGTTTTTGGATTTTGGCAAGTTATCGCACAAATGCAGACAACCTTCCACGGCCTTTAGATACTGAACATTTCCTCCGTGTTTCGAACTCTGTTCAACCAAGTCGCACAGGGTCGCCCAGCTACTTTCGTTGTCTTTATTTGTAGGACGAATATTCATCTGTATCTCCTCACCCAGCTCGATCTCTAACATCAGCCTGGCGAACGAAAGCAAAGTTGGGTTGCCGGCCCTGAATTCTTCGAGCAAATCGACTGGTCTAATCTCGAAAAGTCTTGGTTTGAGAGAAACGTAAAGGTCGCCTCGCACTGCATCGGAAGTCGGAGGGTTGACGAAGAATATCTGCTCTGGGGCCCAGCTGTGCGATGCGAGTTCGATGTCCTCATCAAAGAACTCCAATAAACATCTCGCGAGCATGAGTGCGATCCTTGCCTTCTCTCTGAGACCGACCTTCTTACCCATTGCTCCATTCTTGTAGTCTTCCAAGGTCAGATGGCCAAAAACCTTTTCACGAAGCAGGTCCTTGAGCGCCTTTGACGTGAGTTTGGACGAAGTCGAGAGTGTGGCGGGAAACATATCTGTGACGTTAAAAATTCCCTGTTGGCTAACATATAGATGGAGTATTTTAGCTTCTTCCACCGCTCGAGGAATGATGGCGCAGAAGCTCTCCTTTCCTCTCTTATCAATTTCAACTCTGAGCCGTATATGTTAGAGCGTGGCAGCGAGCGTTTGTATGGTGGAGATTAACTTACGGAAACGAGCCGCACTTAGCCTCGTGCCACTTCTCGCCCGCACAACAAGACACGAACATTTCAAGGAAGGACATAGGCGGGCCGGTATACAATCCCGACAGCCTCAGCTTAACTTCGTGCGTTTTCACAGTCGCACAGCTAAGCTGCCGAAACTCTCTGAACATTGCATCAATCACCACACCTGCGCGCCTCTCAAGCACGTCTCCCTCGTTATCCGTAAGCTCCTCAGTCGGTATACCGATCGCCTGTAGTGAAATAATTTGCAAGCCCTGCGATATTTCTGCGTCGGCCGCCAGGCGGTCCAAGAAAGCTCTCCATCTTTTCGCGCGACCCTTTACCACCTTTCCATGCCCATTTGGGGGTAACGTGAACAGCGTGGGATCTAGGCCAGCTACCAGGCTGAACTGAGCTTCGGGGCGGGTTTGCAAGCAGCACATCATGGCGCTTATCCGTTCGTATTTGGCAAAGCTTGTAACTTGGCGAGCTTTCGAGCTTTCGTCCTCACGCGGATCGAATTCACGCATGTCTCCCGTTTCCTGTAGCTTAACTAAATCACTGCTGACAATATCATTCAAAGACTCGAGAACATCCAGTGCCATGCTGTCCATGTCGCTGTGATCTTTCTCTGGGAGGCTAACAGCGACGGGTTTGGCATTGAAGATATACCGCAAATCGTCTTCGAAGAAAGCGACATCGTTTTCGAATCTGCTCGGTCTGCGGCTGGGACGCCGATCCGGCGCAAACACCACAAGTCTACCCGACAGGCAAGACTTGAGCGTCTGTAGAGCGTTCCACCCTGGGGATTCGGAGAGAAGCTTCGTTGAAGTACCTTGGTCAGGCTGTTGGCTCGGCATGGTGGACCCGCTGGACAGCTTTTCCGACAATCATCAGTGTACTTCTGGAAGCAGGCTGGGGGTGGGCGCGGGGAAACCGTAATCTTGGCGAAACCCCACCGAAATCAGCTGAGACCCAACCCCTCATCTTATCACGTGAATGGCTGACCAACTCAACCCTGTTCTTTTCGCTGTTGTGAGCGAAATTCAAGCTAATCCGCGGTGTCGTTGTCATTGCCATTATGGAAAGCGACTCTGTTGAAAACTCGGAACCCATCTATTCACTTGCCATCGACTGTGAAAGGCTTTATACGAAGCAAATCTCAAGACTGAAGGAAGCCAAGAGGGAAAACGACGCAGCAATTCTTTCGGAGCTCAGCCAGCGATTTGCTACATGGGCCGCATTCTTGGGCGTCTTCGCTGAATCAAAAATCTGTCTAGATCGTAGGCTTCGTCACCATGTCGAAATCCAAGAACAGGTGCTACGCCTGCTGGGTGTTGTTGAGAGAAATCTAGTCTTTAGTACAGCGCTCACCATCCCGCCAACCGGCACAATGGGCTGACGATGCTAGTCTTCGAAGAAGATGATATTTCTGAACCCACGGAAGTTGAGACCTCAGATGATCGTGAATGTCTCTGCCTAAACATTGATAGCTTAGAAGCCGTTTCTGAGGCTATCGAACGCCTCAACCACATCGGAACCGCCATCCGCCAGTCGTCAGTGACGAGCCAGGCTACTAAGGCCAGAGAGTTTTCCGAGACGTTCAACTTCACCTCATTCGAGGAGGCTGCCTACCTGGCCTTGAAATCGATGTACGGTGCGGCTAGCGAGGACCTTCTCGAACTCCTCTCGAACTCCATGAGGGAGACTTATGCTCTGTTCTGCCGCCGCAAAGCTCGACAGGACAAGCTCCAAGTGCGGAGAGTGCGAGAAACGCCTGCCCATCTATCTACCATCTCCGAAGAGCCAGCTTCTCACATGGATACCACTGAACTGCAAATGCCTCAGTTGGGTGGAGGCCCCATCACAATGATGCCCCTAGCCCAACCAGCGCCTCGGCAGACATCTTCAACTCCGCTTTGTTCGGAGCCTACCTCCATGGACAGTCGGGAAGTCAAGGCTAGGATCAGGAAGATCTCAAATCAGCGCGTAAAGGGAATGGCAACTTCCATTCTAGTCAGTCAAACTGACTATCCTCGGCCGGCTAAAGAAAATCAGATCTGCGATTGGTGTTTTAGCCCTCTCTCAAAGGATGTGTTTGAGGGCGACAAGTGGAAGTACGTACCCTTGTAAACCCTTCTTTTGTATACAGTCAAATTCCTCTAACGTTTTCATTCGAAAATGATAGAAAGCACGTGAATGAGGACCACAACCCGTATATTTGTATCTCGGAGAAGTGTCCCGACTCATACCCCAGATTCGCGACGTCGGGTCAGTGGTTTCAGCATATGCTGACAACCCATGGCCAAAGCTGGCATCGCGAAGCGTATCCGCCGTCTTCGTGGATTTGTTCCTTGTGCAACGACGACGATACTGCCTTTTCCATCCCGGATGAGCTTGGTAGCCACCTCTCTGGTAACCACGGAAATATTTTCACAGGAACTCAAGCTCAGTCCATCGTGCGACAGAGCCGGGTTCGTTCTCTTCGACCGCGCAATGTATGTCCACTTTGCTGTCTTGTTATGGAAGACCAACAGAATTCCACAATAAAGGACAAGACGAAGAAGAAACCGCGCGACGAGTCCAAGGTGCATGGTAATGTCAAACGCATCAAGACAGAGGCGGGCCATGCGGCTCAGGATCGCCACGCGGTCGGCGACGGCCACCAGGTGTCAACAAAGCCGGAACAGTGGGAATCAAGGGCCTCAGCCGACGCTCCCCAAATGAAACATCTCACCGTAGAATCAATCGCTAGCCATATTGCCGGACATCTCCAGACCGTTATGCTTCTCACTCTACGACTTATATCTATAGATGTCGCGATGGACGCGTCAGCAGATAACTGGAGCGCTTCGAACAGTACCGACCACGGCTCATCTCGAGTTGGGTCACTCCCGACAGATATTGACCAGGAGTCCGATACAATGGAAGGCATTTCATTCGATAATGATAGCGATGTCATTTATAATGATGACAACTTTTCGGTAGGTATCCCAGATACGGAGGAGCACTTCAATTGGAACGATGTGCCTCTTGATACGACAACGCTCGTGGAAGACAATTTCCTGGAAAAGGTGATAATATCAGGTGCCTTTCAGTCACATATAAACCACGACACGCTCATCTCCATGAAAGTAAGTGCTATTTTCGCAGAGTACGGGGAGGCAAAAAAAATGAGGATATTCAATGACTGATTTGCTAGCAGGCTTCGATCCAAATTTCCGAAGAAGACCAAGAATGTCTGAAAAGTTTGCGCAGTACCGATCCGCGCGTTGACAAGAAACGCATCGAGGACACTAAAGGCGGTCTGCTACGGGACTCGTACTGCTGGATTCTCGACAACACCGACTTTCAGAAATGGTACGGTAATGGAGAAATCCGACTGCTGTGGATTAAAGGCGATCCTGGTGCAGGCAAAACGATGCTTCTCTGCGGCATTATCAACGAGCTGGAACGTCTAACCGCGGCCGGCAATAGCCTATTGACCTATTTCTTCTGCCAGGCCACGGATGCACGAACCAACAATGCTGTGGCTGTACTGCGAGGGTTGATATACATACTCATCGATCGGCAACCGTCGCTTATTTCGCGCGTACGACGGACGTACGATGTCGCGGGCAAAAGCCTCTTCGAGGACGCAAATGCCTGGGAGTCCTTGAGTAAGATTCTTATTGACATTTTGCGAGATTCAGAATCAGCAAGCACATACTTGATCATTGATGCCCTCGACGAATGTGTAGGCAGCTTACCGGATCTCCTGGATCTAATTGTCTATACGTCCTCTCTATTGACACATGTTAAGTGGGTCGTCTCTAGCCGCAACTGGCCCCAAATCGAGGAACGCCTCGAGCGAGCAAGTACAAAGGTGAAGCTCACCCTTGAATTGAACGTGGAATTGTTATCTGCCGCTGTCCAATCATATATCAAGCATAGTGTTGCTCAGCTAGTGTTAAATAAGAAGTGCGACAACAAAACAAAAGACGCCGTGCTTGATTATTTACAATCAAATGCCAATAACACTTTCTTGTGGGTGGCTTCGGTCTGTCAACACCTCCAATCCATCCCTCAGTGGAACGTTATCGGACGTCTCGACGAATTTCCGCCGGGGCTTTCAGGCCTTTACGAACGGTCAATTCAGCAAATGAGGGTCACCGATGATGGGGAGCTTTGCAGAAAGGTACTAGCCGTAGTAGCGGTTGTATACCGGCCTTTATCACTACGAGAGTTGACATCTCTCGTAGAAGAGCTCGGAGACATAGCTGATGATCCCGAATCAGTACAGGAGTTGGTTCGGCTTTGTGGATCGCTTCTGACGATACGAGACGGTACTATCTACTTTGTCCACCAATCTGCGAAGGAATATTTACTCACAAGCGGGGCTAATGAAATATTTCCGTCAGGCATAGAAGAAATCCACCGTGAAATCTTTTCGAGGTCTCTGATGGTCATGTTAAACGTGCTCCGACGAGACATGCTCGGCTTAGGCTCGATGGATTACTCTTCTGAACTGGTTGAAACGCCATGCCCAGATCCATTAGCAGCGTCGCGCTACTCATGTGTTTACTGGGTCAATCATCTCGTTAACTGCGATTCCGAGCAAGCCATATTGCGAGACGGAGAGAAGATGGACACATTTTTAAGAACGAAATATCTCTACTGGCTGGAGGCTCTCAGCCTTTGTAAGAGCATGTCTGCTGGAGTCAAATCGATGGGTGCACTTGAAGCTCTACTCCAGGTATGTACTTACTATGGACACACAAACAAGGTAATTACACGCACTGACAAAATCAAGAACAAAACCAAATTTAGGGTAGAATCTAGAATGTTGGAATTGGTCCGCGATGGACGCCGATTCATCACGTATCACCAGGTGGCAATTGAAAGAAGCCCTCTCCAGACATACATGTGCGCGCTTTTGTTTAGTCCAACACGCAGTCTAACGAGGTTACTATTCAAAAGAGAGGATCCGAGTTGGATTGAAATTCAACCACCGATGGAAAAAAATTGGAGCGCTTGCGTCCAGACGCTCAAGGGTCATAGCCACTCGGTCAACTCGGTCGCCTTCTCGCCCGACTCGACCTGGCTGGCGTCTGGGTCAGGCGACAGGACCGTCAAGATCTGGGATACGAGCAGCGGCGCGTGCCTCCAGACGCTCGAGGGCCATAGCCACTGGGTCAACTCGGTCGCCTTCTCGCCCGACTCGACCCGGCTGGCGTCTGGGTCACGCGACAAGACCGTCAAGATCTGGGATACGAGCAGCGGCGCGTGCCTCCAGACGCTCGAGGGCCATAGCCACTGGGTCAACTCGGTCGCCTTCTCGCCCGACTCGACCCGGCTGGCGTCTGGGTCACGCGACAAGACCGTCAAGATCTGGGATACGAGCAGCGGCGCGTGCCTCCAGACGCTCGAGGGCCATAGCGACTTGGTCTACTCGGTCGCCTTCTCGCCCGACTCGACCCGGCTGGCGTTAGGGTCAGAGGACAACACAGACTATCAAGGCCTAAGCATAAGTTCGGATCGCATGTGGATGACCTACGATTTGAAGAACATCTTATGGCTACCACCTGAATATCGGCCGTCTGATTTTATAGTATATAGGAATATGATTGGTATTGGTACTCGCCATGGAAGGGTATGGATATGTAATATTAAAGGTAACAAGTATTAGGACTCTTCGAACTAGGTTATTCTTATTTACTATCATATATTTATTATTCCCTCTACTTCATAAGGGCCGGGGATCAGCACAAATATATAGTTTGTGGATTTTCCACAGCAAAGCTTTCAGCATGCTCTAGATCGAGTTAGTAGTGAGATGGCTACTTCTAGAAAGTTCTACACGCTGTAGATTTGCTACTTCTGCTTCGTTAAACTGACGAACTCCTCCGATAACACTGCTAGGGAGGACGGCCGAACCGCACCTATCATAGGGTTATGAGGTAGCGAATCCACAAGAGGTAAGCCGGTCGATAGGGAAGCAAAATTTGATTACAAGGCAGCAGGGCATACGTTAGCCCGAAGACTTTACACAGCCACAGCCCCGTTTTACGGCTGGTAGCCGCCGTCTGTTAGATTATGTTACGATTATGTAGCACTTCTGTGCTAGCTAGAATAGGTAACCCTCCCGATTAGAGGTACTAACTGGGATAGCGGCCCTATATGAATTAAGCATGCCTTATAGCCTTACGGCTAATTATCACTCCTTACTTTGACTATTAGACTTGCAGGCCTGTATAAGGGTATTTTATCAGTTGCGATAGTAGTATTGGTGTAGTAGTAGCCTATATTAGGCGAGGGTCACTTTCGCTATACAGACGAGCTCTCTAAAATTGGGCTGGTAGGCGCCCATGCAAACGTATTGTTTATATTAGCGTAGTTACAAGGGCTTAGAAGTTGTCTGAGCATATTATAAAATGGGAGTATCGCGAAAATTACAGCGCGCACAAGCTCACTGTTGCTGCGAAGTCAAAGTACCTATATATTATTCCGTTACGGTAATTGTTCCGTTACAGGTAGATGGACGTTAGTGCATTTAGGTTGTTTGAATCCTTGAAAATAACTGGATTGTAATATAGGTCCAATTCCTTAGCCTCATAATAAAACAGCCGACACACGTACTTGATCGAATTATTCTCACAATAACAACCAAATTTTTGTAAAAGTTATAGGGACGAGTATTAACATACTAAGTTAACTAGTATACGACGGATTGAATTGCTATTTCTTAAATACAGCCTAGCACGCCTATTTTTATATAGCTAATAAGGAACACTGTTCGTCTAATAGAGAACGTATTTATAAATTACATCGCGTAGCTCTCGAGGAAGGTAAAGGAACGGGGAAGATGTTATAAAGCTTAGCAATCTCGATACACTAGGCTAAAGCCTTATAATATATAAACTTGTATTTAGCACGAGCGTCCTAGTATTAGGTTATGGTAGGATGGCCTAGAACTGTTAGATAAGGTGCGTGTGCCCGCTGCCAAGGCTCCAGCGCAATGATTGCTCGCGCTCAACCCTGCGCCAAGCTGAGATCGCAATCTCGGCTCAGCTCATAGATGGAGCTTGCGAGTTGGCTCACTCAGCTGGCTCGTGAGCTTCAGGTGACGTTGGAGATCGGCGATGGCGATCGATCTGCGATGCTAGTGCGCGACTAGTGCGCGATACTAGCTCAGCTCTAACTCAACCACAAAGCACCGGCTCAACGGCGGCGCATCCCTTGAACAGGAGAGTAACTCAACAAGGGCGGCCCTTGAGGCACGAGAGTAATCAAAGAAACTCACGAAGGATATCAGAGGCAGCCAGAAGGCAGATGATAGACCGAACAATCAATCTCTTCGATCCTAAACTCCGCTTTTGAATCGGTGACTTGAATCTCACAGCTGAAATCTCACAACTCAAATCCGACAACCATTAAGAACAAATAAGGGTAGATATAGAATAGATATAGAGAATTTAGAGAAAATAGGAGCAAGGTAATAGGTAAAAGGGGCGGTAGGGCGGCATTACCCTTGTAGCGTTCAACATTTAGTTAACACCTAGGAATAGTATTAATTTAGAAACTCTAAGCTAGTCCCTAGGGCGCTCTTACATAGCTAGCCTAGTTCTAGGACACCTTGTAGGATAGCCCGTATCTAGGCTACTGCGGCTATAGTTACCCTGTGGCCTATTTCTAGGCTGCGTTGCCAGCTTACTCCTAGAGATATCTTTCGCGTAGAGTGGACAGAAAGTTATAGCGAGGACTATCTAGTATTTTATATTCTTAGGGCTGGCTAACGGAGTAAAGGTAGAAAGGTAAGTTGAAAGCGAGCACCCTGAGCTGTGGCGGTGCGAACTGAGTAGTAGGTGAGCCGAAGTTGAGCCAGGCGTTATTTTACTTACCAGCCGGGGATACGGTGCTAATCAAAAGAGGAGGTGGGAGGAGGTCAGTCGGTCGATAATATACGCCTTGAGAATGTTATGAATGTCCGGGAACTGTGTGCTTCAAATCGCTGATTCCTGCAATACGTCCTCGACAACGGCCTCGCTTATAGCGAGTGCTCCTAGCTAATGTCGATCTTAACTCTGAAATCAGAGCGGTGTGGCTCAGTAACTAAAAGACGTGCGATGAACACGCTAGGTCCTTATCTAATTGAAGGAAGAATGTATACTCAACAATGCTCCTATTTTTTTCTTTGCATTTATGATTGCATGAATGGTCCGGGCGATGCACCTTGGACAATGCCGATCTGACTTCTCCTTCCATCGATGTGGCTCCTCTCTTGCAATTACAGTCTAGAGGAACTTCAACTGGTCCGCGCGCTAGAATGCAGGTTAGGAGGCAATCGCTTTAGGCGCAGTCGGATAGCAACTGCTCTCTCCAAAATTGCTAGAGCAAAAGCGAGAGCACATTCGTGACAAGAACCCACGGCGCCGACGACTAGACGATAATTACACGCTAGAATCGGATTGAAACCTCCGTCCACTCTTACTCTGCATCGGCACCATACTTGATAACGCAAGATTCGCCATCAGCGGCACCGCAGCCCTCCACCGCAGCTTCTCGCTTCTCCGCGTCCGCGCCATACTTGATAATGCAAGCTTCACCATCTACTGCACCGCAGCCTTCCGCATCAATTGCGCTGCGTGCAAACTGTGATGTATTAGCATGTTCTACAACACTGCAAAGGATGATGACGTTTCCCACCTTTGGATGTCGTAGGAAGCGCAACTGCTAGCGGCAGAAGTGCCAGGACGCAGATCTTCAATTGCATGGTGAAGTAGTTTGCAAGATTCGATGTTGGTATAGTGCGAAGGATTAGAAGTCGGTAGCTGATCTCTGAATTGGAAGTCTGTGCTCTTCCCACATCTTATACCATCCTTTTTACCGATCACAAAGCCCGCTACCAACTATCGAAAGTATGTCATAGCGATCTTGCTCGGTCGCCGAAAATGCACATGCAGGTTCGATATCACAGTGAATTGTACCTAATCAGATCGACCTTTCTAGGTATATTGCTTGCATATCATCGTAGGGTGACGATGATGACCGTTGAACATGGGTAGAATCAGGAAGCGGGATCGGCAAGGATACCAATCCGTAAGGAATGCACCTCCGCCAACCATTGGCCAGGTGGTGGGGAGAAGTTACTCTTACGAGTAAGAAGATGCCAGCAACTCACGCTTTCTCCGCCACCTGCTTTATTGACGTTCGCTCCGATGCACGATAGGGGGTCCAGATTGATTGTTCCGGCGCGTAGCTTATCATGACGCACATTTGCCCTGAGTATAACCTTGCCGCAGGGAATCTAGGGATCAATGCCTTTTGCGAGACTATGCGGAGCCCTTCGCATCGGAAACCGTCCGTGGTCCTTGTCAATGAACTCCACAACTTTGCGATACCCAGTTGACAGTCTTTGTCAAAGCCGACCATGAATGACGCGCACTCGGAAGACGACATCGACTCGAGTACCTCCTCAACGAAACTTCTTTCAGCCCACAGTGAGCCCGATCTTAGCCGCGCGTCTGGACTCAAGCGACCCCGGCTCTCTCTCTAAATTGCCATACACCTGGTCCTGATGTCGGTATCCTTTGCATTCTTTCTTTCGGGCGTCTTGACGCGCCAATCAAATCGATGTGATTCTTCAATCATAGGCAAGTACACGCTTCTCTTCCAGGCAACGATTGCTAACGAGAGGGCCATCAAAAGCGACCTCGCAGGCTCAACCGTCCTTCAAACATCGCTTCGATGGCTCTTTTGGAAGCTCATCACCATACAAGGGCCCACCATCGGCCGCCCTAGATGATGCATGGGACAACGCATCGCCATGTAAGTTAATGAAAAGTTGGTACTAGGGCGCACTTCAAATTGACGCCTTTAGTGCCCGTCATGCGTATCTCCGAGGAGGTATTCCAGACTCTGAATGCATCCAAGCACGCCGTCGAAGTTCCCAAGGTCGGCGGACGTATGTCTCTCTGCGAAGGGTTCCATATGGTCCACTGTGTAGTGAGTATAGCCTGCGTTTCGTTCATAGTCCGACCAACGGACTAACAGCGGCGCAGAAATCCCTGTGGCGCGCAACCCACCAAGACTATTACCTTGAGAACGACGTGTACTATCGCGAGCATAGAGTAGAACGGAGAGAACATATTGATCACTGCGCCAATATGCTGCGGCAAAATTTGACGTGCGAGGCCGACCAAACCATATTGACGTATAACTGGCTGAAAGGGCACTCGCGGCCGCATCCTAACTTCAACGTTCAGCATACGTGCAGGGACTGGAATTACTTGGTTGAGTCTGCGGAGGCTATTCGCAAGGAGTATGGTTCGCTTCCGAAGAAGAACGATTACGCGGGCGGCGTGGTGGAGTTTATCGAGCCACCACCAGACCCCAATGCGGTCGCTTAGCTTTATTTCCTTCGTGAGAAGCATTTCTACGGATGAAGCATGCTTCGCATTCTGTTCATATCACGTTTGATATACGGAGGTGTTGCCACCTAGTTTGGGCCGCCCAACAGCGCCATTGAAAACTACTGCCAAGCCTAAGCTCTTTACCTTCGCAGCAGCATTACAACAACAACTTGTAATTATAAAGAGCTTTATAGCTTTAGATTCCTCTAGGTGGGGGCTCTTTATAAGTTCAAGCAAAAAATTTCCACCACGTTGTTAGGCAGAGGAATCTGGCCTTGAAGTTGGATTTTATCGGAATTTTGGTGTTCCTCAGCCTTGGCACTAAAACTGTTTTTCTTGGGGGGCCCAAACTAGGTGGCAACACCTCCGTACCAATTGCTATGATGGTGCGTATGTAAGAAAGTATCATGTATTGTCACACGTGTAGTATCGTATCAACATTACTTCGTCAGATCGCGCATCGATTGCGTTGGACGCCTAGTACTTCCAGGTTTCGCCGCCACCATATGCCCGGTGCATTGGTAACTGATCCGCGCTCCGATCGCGATCAAACTCGTCCATCTCCGTACTCTGAGACGCACTCTTCTTCGTGCCGGATGAACCCGACTTGAAATTGCTCTTGAACGTTGTCCAGTGAAGAGAGAGATTGGCTGTTCGGACGATAGATTTCTTTCTCTCGCCCAATAGCACGTGCCGATAGCAGGGCATCGTGCATATGAGCACTGCAATGATCGGGTCCAGGGTTGTCCAGAGAGTGTTCTTGTCGGCCGCAGTGGAGTAGACAGATTTCGAGGGTGAAAACAACTCGAAGGATGCCGAATAGAACGTCAATGAGCACGACTGCGAACACGAAACACAGCCCGATCTTTTTGCTCAATCTCATCTTCAGTTTGCGGAGCATCATGATTGGCAGAGCCATCACTTTTGCGAGCGTTAGCGGATGCAAACTTTTATAATGCAGACGGCCGCTTACTTGATAGATCACCAATGATTTGGAGAACGGCTCCGATGTACAGGATGACGATGGCACGAGGCTTCCATCTTTTACATGACGCTGTCTCCAAGTCAGTAAGGAAACCAGCGAGACTCTGCTAAAGTGAGGGCTTACCTAGGCTCGCCAAGTCATGAATAGTTGGACTACCGCAGTGCCAGAACACAGACAGCAGAGTGACCAAGAAACTGGTACCAATGTACGAAGCGAGAATATACCAAGCGATGCGGAAGCTGTGTGAGACTTCAAAGATCTGCCAGTAAAGAGCAAGGAAACTGGCTTTCACGCAATAGATACAGCACCAGAAGACCACCAGATTCGCAGAGTCATTCTTCAGTGCGTCAATGGGGTCGTAGTCTAGAGGTGGAGTGTTGATAACCCCCGCTGGGTACAACTAGGCCGGTAACTCAACTAGAACGTAACGTTGCCATGTGACCATGAAGGCTATCAGGGAGACCACAGCGAGACCATCGAAGATATCGTCGGCTCTAATTTTCCGGAATCTCTGCCAGTGCATAAGAAAGCGACCCGCCGTCAAGAAAATGACAAGACCAGTCAATCCCCAAAAGAGCGCCTTCGGAAGAGCCAGCACAGGTTCCTTTGCGCGATAGTTCGCATTACCTCCAACGCTTCAATTGAGAGTGTCTTCATCGTGGTTGCTTCGGCCGTAAACGCGACCGTTCGAGTGCAGTGCGGCGAAGCGTGGGTACCATGCAGCCGGTATGTCTCCGCTCACTGATGGGCGTGACGGGGCGTGGAGAGAGGACAGCGAGCGTCAGAGCAAGCGCTTTAAGTGGGTCCAAGCTGCGGCCTATTATATCGATCTGCCCAGCAATCACAGTTCAATGCCGTCTTCTCGACCGAGATGTGGCTCGGAGGATGGCAACCCCTGCCTATCGCATCATCTTCAGCTGGCTAGTGGAGTGAGCCTCGCCAAGGTTCGTCGAGTGCACACTAGAGTCCAGAACCTCCCCAGAGAAGCCATTCTGCGAGACCGTTGATTGGGCCCCTATTGTGCGTATCAGCCTCGGTCTCCGAAGGTTGTGCAAGGTACTGCATTTTGGGATCATGCACTGCATAGACGCATAGCGGAGCATACTGAAGAGGAATAGTGAACAACAACATTAGCCGGGTATCATAACTTCGCCTGCTCGACGTCAGCGCAGTCTATAAACCTTCCGTGGTTGGTAAAGAGGCGGCGACCATACTCTCTGGCATCGTGCAGGGCCAAGATGGAAGGCGCATTTCTTTTATCGCGGCGGTTTCGAAGTCTGGAATGAAGAGCTTGGGTGAAGTTGATGTTGCCGCGCCGGACGCGGTCGAACTTGGCTAGAAGCTTGGATTGCTTATCCCCACTGCATTCGTGTAGTCGTGGACGGCAGTCACGACACCTGCGCCCGCTGACATCCGATGGTCCTTCGCGATCTAAAGAGCTCGGGAGCAGAACGCATTAGAACCCCTCGCGTCTCCGCGTCTTTCGAAAACCTCGATTAACTGGCTCCTTACTTGCAGCAAAATGAAGACCGTCGCGATTGTTGGAGCTGGTCCCGCCGGTCTTATTGCGGCACGGAAACTCCTCCAAAGCTAACAGTTCACCGTCACGATCTTCGAGAAAGGCGCACAAGTCGGCGGATCATGGGCGCCGGACAGTATCATCAATCTGGAGATGTGCACGAATCAATCCAATTTCGTCATGAGCTACTCGGATCTTTCGTGGGAGTCTATGCAACTTCACGATGGTCAGCCAGCGCCCGTTTATCCGAAAGCTTCCCAAGTCATGCAATATATTACAACTTACTACGAGAGATTTATACTGCCGCATGATGTGGTGCAATTCCGAACAAAGATAAAGAGCGTGGAACAATACGCCGGAGAAGATGGAAGTCCTGAGATGAAGTGGAAGCTGCGTCTTGAAAGAGATATTGGCGACGGAAACGTCGAAACTACGGAAGGCATATACGACCACATTGTTACGGCACCTGGGATATATAGCGTCCCTAAATCGTTTCCAGCTGAGCTCCGCAAGGAAGCGCTCCATGACTCCCGAGTTCCGATACTTACAGCACCGAATATAGAACACTGGACTAGCTAAAGCTTGATGCCGAAAATCATTCACCAAAGAAAAGGAAGGTCCTGGTTGTAGGCGGATCCCATTCCGGAGGTATGGTCGCGTCCATGGTCGCATTGCAAATCTCGGATGCGTAATTTTCTCCCAGCGCAAGCGGGGAATCTCGACGAATGTGGAAAGATGTCGAAGTCGTACACGTCAGCTCACACGAGATGTGGGATCTTCCAGAATTCACACGAGACTCGGGCGTCAGCTCTTGTCAATTCCAGCCCGTCGACTTTACGCTGTTCAACCGGTCTAGTCGACCAGCGGATCCTCCACCTTCATTCACGGTGGGGCTAGTAACTCCACAGAAGGTGAAGGCGCTGCGCAAAATGGTCAATACTCTAGTCAACGGAGACGAGGATGAGCTTGCACCAGTTGGAATACTGGGCCATATGTACATGCAGTTTCTCAAAACTGGCAAGATTGTTCAAGTCCGCGGAACCTTGAAAACACTCGAGGCCAGAGACAGTAATGGACTTGACGCTGTTGTCGAAAACACATCCGGCGGTGGTACGAAAACGGTTGAGAATGTGTGTGCGGTCGTACATGCGGCAGGCTTTGACGTACCTTCAGTACTGTCAATCTTATCCGACGATACGAAAGCTGCGCTAGGCTTCGATGCCTCATGTTCACCCGCACCAGTCATACTGAACGATAATCTTCTGACCTAGAAATCGTGTCTACCTTCCTTCGCGATGATCGGGTTTCCAGGCGCATTCTGGGCCTCTTCGAGATGCAGGCGCGCGCAATCGTAGTCGGAATCGGGTACTCAAAAGGAGCGGGAAAAGGCGCTTGACCAATACTATCAGGATCTGCGGACCGCGGTCAAGGAACAAAGAAAGCCGCAGGTACCTCAGAACCTGTTTGGAGATGGACTGGGGACAATGGAGCAGGGTAGTCGGGACCTGCGAATAGCGCTAAGACGTGACCTCGGTTGTCAGATGAGAGCTACTTAGCCGAGAGACACTCAGCAATACCGCCGGCATACTGGCAACGCCTCAGCACAGTGATATCGCGTTAATCAGAACCAGCAGCGCTGCCAGCAGTAGCGTTGACTCTGCTGGCTGCAGCGCTGGCAACCTTGACGTTGGGGATCAAGATGGCGATCGAGATGGCGACCCAGATGGAGATCGGTGGGGCGCGCGCACCCCGCCACTAGCCACGCTAGCTCCAACTCAACATCGACATACCATAGAAAGCCAGCGAGCCAGACCATCACATGAGGAGCCGACCCATTGCGGCAGAGATAGGAATGGAGCCGAACCACTGCGGAAGAGACAACAGAACTCCACTCGCCGTAACCACCACCCTCAGCGAGAGGGATAGACTTGAGTATATAGAGGAGCTCAAATACGAGCGGAAAGAGACGGAAAAATCAATAAATTCAATCAACTTCATCAATCAATCATTTATCACATTCTTGTGCCACTTGTATCAAACCGTGCACCACCACCGAAACCCCTTCAAATCTAACATCGGTAGAGATTTTGCACCGTTGTTGGGGCTCTGCATGCCTACACACGCACATCCGAACCACTTGGCAACATAAGAGAATAGCCGGAGTACCTTCGGTTGTACCAGTCTTCATGCCTCTGCATTTTGCAACTCTCGCAACCCCCCTTACTGCCGGAAACTCCCCACACATGATTCCTGTCTTTTCCGGTGATGTAGAGACACTCCTGACAAAACACGCCCGACTCGGCTCCGTCAAGATTTAACCATGGCGCGAAGACCAGACCCATGGCGCGGCGACAGCGACGGGGGACTAGCCATGGAGGCAGGTCGATGCACTCTTGTCGCTTGCCACGATCATCAACTATACGCTGAACCTCTTTGTCTTCGGTCGCTGTCGGCGGCAGTATTTCCTGCCCAGTCCTTTCGAGTGCTAGTTGCGCAGCGACTTGAGTATCGTAGAGTATGTGCTGTTGAGGCACCCTAAACGAGTTTCGATGCGGTTTTGGGCTCATCTTTCGAGGATCGAAATCGGGTGGCTTATAGGGTGCACCCTTTATTAGCGGACGGTAATGTTCGGGTAACCTTCTTTCTTTAAGCGGTGGACTTTCGATAAGCCGTGGTCCTTGGAAAGTAGCCGGTAGAAAACGAAAAGAGGGTATCAAGTGTAGATGATTTTTGGTTAGGCCGTAATGCTTGAGCATCTCTTCTTCCTCTAGCGGCATTGGTCCTCTGTGCGCGCATAGAAAACATAGGCGGTCTAATGCTGGAAGCCAAATGTGCTGAGCTGCCTTGTCGCATCGATCGCAATGTCTTTGTCGAAGTTTGTCGACGATGGTTGCCATGCTGGCCACGATATTCGTTTGTACAGCAAGTACACCCCGAATGACCTGAGGCGCCCACTTGACGAGGATTTGAAACTCTGGAATAGTGTCTACCACATAGTGGGCATGATGACTGGTGTTGCGGAATCTGATGAGGGAGAGAAGGTCGAGCTCTTCAAGTATATGTAGATAGAGCAGTTCGTCCGGAAGCTTGCTGAAACGTCCAAGATTGTATACCGATGGGGCCGGATGGATTGGAGCAAGATCTAAGGGAAGGAAGTCGTGCAGAATAACATCTGTTAGAACCGGAGGCCCCCCGACGCTCGCGCTGTTGGACCTCTCCGTGGGGGTAGAGCCAGGACCGTAGTAGCGTATCGCAGGGGGTTTGTTGCGTGGATACATGGCGTGTGGGATTTCGTTGACATGGTATTAGTGAGAGTAAACATGCGTGCTCGCTGTATGTGATATATAGGCGGGTGAAGTATTTGCATGCTAGGTAGCCATATGGACCCGCTTGATCAGCTGACTGCCTGTACCAAAGTTGCAGCAAACCAGATCGCTTCAATCTGCTTGCCCTAGTCCCCCTAGCCTGCTTCTAATTTTCTCTCTATTTACTAGCGTTCAGAGTCTCCGCAGCTTAAGGTAGGCCCTGGTAAAATTAAGCGAGGGTACTGTGGGGTAGTACTGCCCGGAGACACCGCGGTTGGGACGCGAAGACGCGGGCATACCAAACTTCGAAGCAAAATCACTTGGAAAAACAAGCCTAAAAAACACGTGCCTTATCTGCCTAGAGACGGCAAATCATTATTTCGAGTGGCGTACCTAACGGTGTTTCGACCCAATCCAAAATTTGTTGAAGTCCAGTTGTCAGATGAGGTGCTTGTACCAGCGCAACGATTACGAGCTGCTGCCAGAGCTCCAGTACGGCGAGGGCTCCACTCGATACTAGCCTCGCCCCTAACCCAACAACAAAACATCAGCTCAACGGCGGCGCATCCCTTGCACAGAAGAGCAATTCAACAAGGGCGGCTTTTGAGGCAAGAGAGTAATCAAAGGAACTCATGAAGGATATCAGAGGCAGCCAGAACACAGATGATAGACAGAGCAATCAATCCACTCAATTCTCACTCCGGTTCACATCCATCAATTTGTGACCCTCAAATCTGACATCTCCCCTTTTCTTCCTCTTTCTTCTTTCTTCTTTCCTAACCTTATCTCTTCTCTTTTAACGTAAAAAACTAGTAAAATAAAGGTAAGGAATACCCTGCGTATAGGTAGCCCTAGGCTATTAATAGGTAGGAAAGAGATGGCTGATTGATAGCTAACTCGATACCCAATTCAATGCCTACAACTTGATACCTAATTTAATGCCTACTTATGCTAAGCCTATTGGCCCCAAATAAATATACTTCTCACACACTGGCCAATAGGCTGGCATAACTTTCTTACACGGTCGAATATCTCGCCCCTAAAAATATCGCACGGCTCAATAAAGTTCTCCTAAATAATAGGTATGGGATGCCAAAAAGCCGAAGATTTTTACCTGAGACTTTCGGCATTCCGGCTGCCAAGAATTAGTCGACTACCCTACAATTTTTTAGCTAAGACCTCAATTGCCGCCACCGCCGCCGCTGCCGCCACCACCTTGACCGACCCCATAACCCCCACAACTGCCATAACTGCCCCCGCCCCCACCCCCGCCCCCACCCGCACCCCCACTACCGCCGCCCCCAACATTATAAGCTGCAAATTCCCAGGAGTTTGGATGGCGTGACATCTCCCCAGTGTTAGACAGAGCTCGGAAAGGATATCAATAGGGGTGGTAGATGAGCTTACATCGCACGCGTCCGGCCAGCAAAAAGTTTCCTTTACTATACACAAGCCGGTAAGACTAAGGATGTTGTTGTAGGGAGATTGAAGGAGTAGATGAGCCAAAAAAAATTCGGGGCGGGGGCCGATTATTTGTAGACATTTAAGACTTTTTGAACGGTAAAAATAAGCGAGAATGCCACAAGGTCATACCTCTTATTGCAATTGGTCCGGCTGTGTGTCCCTCATTTGGGCTATCAGCTGTGGATGAATTAACCTATAATATTGTGACACGATAGTCGAGATATGCGCGCCATCGGCGTGAAAGTTGTTTGGTTGTGCATCGGAGTGTAGCATTCATTCAAG
Organism: Ophiosphaerella korrae; assembly: GCA_028456385.1. Classification (NCBI taxonomy): domain Eukaryota; kingdom Fungi; phylum Ascomycota; class Dothideomycetes; order Pleosporales; family Phaeosphaeriaceae; genus Ophiosphaerella; species Ophiosphaerella korrae. Next base: position 40,323 of record JALNQF010000134.1, on the reverse strand, counting down.
CTTTGCTGCGCAAGCCTTGTGCCATTTCCTGATCTATGCCTCTGCGTCAAACAGATAACGCGCTTTTGAAAATTTGCCATTGATTCTACAGTTGCACTTCAGAAAGGGCCTAGACAGATGGGGGACTCTGCAGGTATTCTGGTGGATAGATCTCGCAGTGCAGACAACTAGATAACGGACTTGCCGCGGAGGACAAGTCTAAGTCGAAGAAATGCAGATGTGGAACCCCGATTGTGGGAACACGATCGGATAAATGTCATTCAGCCGGTGGTCATATGTTGGCCCTTTGGAGGCAAGTCAAATCGGGTGGAAGTGTAATGCAACTGCTCTAAGTACGACCTTAGTTTGCGGATCGTTCGCGAACTTAAACGTTAGTCCGCACTATCGAATGTTCACGATCAGCAAATGGTGTGGATGGTGATTGAGAGAGTGTTCTGTGTCAGACCAGGCTGCATATCATCTAACCATGGGTAGGCTGGCGAATACGAGGTGGGTTGGGGTCCCCGCAATTTTCGTAGTTTTCTAGCTATAACTCTACGAATACTTGGCTTTATTAGGCGATCTATAGCTTGATTTGTAGAGCTACTCTAGTTCTATATTTTATATTATTTATATTATATACTAGCTGTTAAGCTACAGAAGTTATTAGGCAACCCAAGTGCGATTTTGCGGGGTAAGCTGGGTTTGAGTTTTACCCCGCAAAATCAATGTAATTCCAGGGACACACTGGACTGGCGGCACAGTGAACTTCAACTTTGGAGGAGGGTAAACAAGCGTGGGATACTTTGATTCGGCCAAGGTGGGTACATCTCTTGGGAGGCAAAGTTTTGTGAAGTTGATTCACCTTTGATTATCCTGTAGAACCAATGGAGCTATCTAAGAATTAAATACACAAAAGATTGACAAACAAGTGAGTGCCAACAAAGGAGCGACAAGCAGATGAGTAGCAAGCCGCGTAGCCTGCAAACATACAGCTTATTCTGCAAACATGCAGCTTGGTCTGCAAACAGCTGATGGCGGCGGTCAGGTTGGCCAAAGCTCAATCTCTGCGTACCACTCGGGCAGGCCGACAACATCTATGCTCGGGGACCGTGGGAAATCTCTGTTGCCCGCTCCAGGCTGGGTGATAGCGGCCGAAGTCTCCCGCTAGTATGACCGTCATCGGTTTTGTGGCATCCCGTGTAGCGTCCTGAATAGTGGTTCGGATTTCATCTAGCGTAGGTTGTATTGTCAAGCGACAGGATGTATACGGAGAAGTGCAGCGTGGCCAATAGTCAATCAACCCCAACCCCGGGGTCTTGACTCGGTTGGTTGATGCCTCCTGGGGTTAATTGAGCGTTGACCTGACCAATTAGAAGGTTTGATTGATAGTTGTCAAATGGATGAATTACTAAGCCTAATCGAGTAATTTGTATAGACCATTTGGTGTATCGAAGTCCTTCAACATCCCACTCTAAATCCAGTTCTTCTGCAACATCTCTGTTTCAACAGTATCATTGCCGAGGCCGTTACGATCCTCAGTAATGAGCTGACTACCGTCAGAGAACACGCGCTCTGGCTACGCGCTCTGGCTCTGCGCTCATCGCTGGCGTACTAAAGATGTTGAGGGCGATCTTGCCTAATATTGGCCATGCAGCACGTCGCTCTACCCACCAAGCTAGCGGATTCTTCACTGTCATCTCTTCCTTTGTTGGCGGCTGCTTTATCTATATCTCCCACTCAGTCTCTACCTTCCTCCTCTTGCCACGGCGTGGGCGCGTTGATATATGGCCCCAGGCATCGAATTCGTCGACGATCGTTGGCGAGGATAGCAGCGAAGAGGCTTCGTCTGCGTGCTCAGAGGCAATAGTACGCGCAACTTTTGTGTAATAAGTAGTAAGATCTATCTCTGCAGCCTTGATCCACTCCTCTCTCTTCCACCACTTATCTCTAAAGTATTCGAATTTGTAGGCAGGATGGAGAGCAATAGCTATACGGTAGATCGGCATACTATCTGTCAACTTATAGTACTTATTAATCTTTTACCACGCAGCGAGCACGCCGGCGGTGTAATATGGAGGGAGTGCATCTTCGTCTGCTTCATCGATCGCGTCAATCTCTTCTTTAACACCTTCAAGTTTCGTTAGCAGGAAGTGTATGCAGTAGAGCACCTGCCACACTGATCCCTGGCCGCCTTCGTTACCCTCGCTACCTGCGCTAGTCTCTTTATCAGTTGCTCGAAGGGCTGTAGGAGCTTGTAGAAGAGCTCGAGCTCGTTCCAATTAGAATCATCGAGGAAGTTGTTTTTGTGCTTATCATGCTTGCTTAGAGGCTTCTGCTGTAGCTAGTAGAGCTCGATAGTAGGACGATATTTGAGAGCACACTCGATTATATAAAACGTCGCGTTCTATCGAATGCCACCGTCTATGAGGAGCACGCCAATAAAGAGTTCGCCTTCGGAGGTTCTCATTATACGCATCTTCGCTCGTAAGGCTTCGCTACGCGCGTCGTTCCTGTTAATATAAATAACAAAGTTATGCGGCTTGCCGATAACGCCTTTCTCGCCCCAGAGCCGCGCTCGCTGCGCCTCTGAAGCCTCGATAAGCTCTTTCTCGAACTTGCTGACCCCCTCGCCAAACAGCAGGGCTTTGACGACAAGGTTGATGATGTGGCCGATACAGCGCAGACGATTAGCGATGGGATCGATTGAAGAGAAGGACTTGTGTAGGGCGACGAGGTAGTCGTCGTTGTCATTTGCGTTATCTATAACGAAGCTGCCGAGCGTCTGGCTGAAATTGAAGCGTTAAATTACTGGTTTGACTAAGCTCGCGAGGTCCTCGCTAGTGTGGCTACTGTGGCGACGAGGGAAGCCTATTAAGAGAGTTTGAGGCTTGCTATGGCTGTCAACGAAGTGTGTATAAACAGCTGCATATTCGCGACGATTATCTGCTCGCTAGCCGTTGATTGAGAGATTAATATTACTGAGCGCCTCCTGCACAATAGTATTAATGAGAGAGAATCGCTCGCTCAATGAATCCTTCACCTACTGCAAGAGCGTTGAGTAATGCGTTGGCAATAAGCGAGAGAGTAATGGCTTGCCATAGGTTAATAGATCGATAGTAGCGTTATCTGTCACTACTCTATAGCTCTGACGAAGCTTAATAGTCCAGTCAATAAACTTCTGTTTATATTCATCCTCGTTGAACGGTATAACGAGCTGGAGGAGGTCCTTTGAGCCTTGCGAGGTGTCCTCTTGCTGCTTCTCCTCCACATGAGGTTTAACCTTATAGAAGCCTATAAGGTGATCTGATACAGACGTCGTCGATTCAGCAGCAAACAGCTGACTAGAATAACGCTTCTGTACATGGCAATCGGCGCAAAGGAAGTATTTATCCTTGCCATGCTCTAAGTCTGCGCTGAAGCGATAGATCCATGACACCTTCTGTCGCTTATGTTGTTAGATTTTGATGTCAAATATGATATGCACAAAATCGATGCGAAGTGAGGTAATGCGTAGATGGATTGAGTTGATTGAAGTGAGTAAACTCAGTGATTGATTGATTGCTGTCCTCTCTCCCGGCCTCTGGCTCTGCAGTCTATCTTATGTATCTACGCCGCAGCCTTCTCGGCTGAATTTCTCGAGTGGGCTTCGGCTCAGACCCTCAGCATCCCTTGTTGAGATGCAGCTATCTTTGGTGCAGCAACGTACAACGTTGCTCATCCCTTTCCATGTGCGATCCCTTACTGACGCTCGGCTATGGGCTCGCCATGAGGCCGATACTGGTATATTGGCTCCCTTGCAGAGGGTTGCAGGGCTGCCGGATTGCTCCGGCATGGCTGAGTTGGCGCGTTGCTGTTGGTCAGGCGCGTTGGTTTTGAGTTTGAGCTAGTGTGGCTTGTGGCTAGTGGCTTCTCGGCGCGTGCGTGCCCCACGATCGCCATCTAGGTCGCGATCGGCCATCAACGTCATGGCTGCCAGCGTCAAAGCCAGCGGCGCTGCGATTGATGCGCTGCCGCTGGCATCTGATTGACGTGCTGCCGCTGTTGCTTGATTGACGTGCTGCCGCTGTTGCTTGATTGACGTGCTGCCGCTGTTGCTTGATTGACGTGCTGCCGCTGTCGCTTGCAGTTTGACACTGGCTCTGCTGAGTAGCTCTCACTGGCTCGTCCACTCGGATGCCGACTGGCTCATCTACTCAGATGCCGTCAAGTTGAGGGTTTAATCTGACATATGTACGTTGCGCTTATCCCGAATGCGATATTATACTCCGACGAGAAGCTTGCCATCGTGGCGACGTAGGACGCTCCAATTGATCGGGAAGGAGAGGCAATGCAGTGGGCAATTCGATCGATGAAGCGGTTGTTGTGTAGGCTCTTCAGACGGCTCTGTTGACGCAATTGGCTCGTTTAGATCAGCGGAAGGCCTTGAAGACGATGAGACTTGAGAGAGAGAGTAGTATTACGAGTACTAGGTGTCCCCTTCAGGCCCCATAAGGAGTGTAGAGACATTATCGCGATATCGCGTTTGGAGGATACGTGACGCGTTTAATATAGAGTTCTCGTCGGCTAATCTATGGAAACGCACCTAATTGGCTTATAAGCTCGTCTTAGGTACCCGCTTACAACATGCATGGGCCAATCTGCTCCACTAAAAGCTGGAGCTACGTCTCGGAGGCAGTTAAAGCTCTATCTTCCTAATTAAGTAACTAGCACAGTCAACTACTTGAAGACTTGATACTCCTACGGGTTGATTGATTGATGCTAGCCGCAGCATTAAGTCAACGGGCTGGTTGACGAGAGGTAATGGGTTGTTGATAGTTGTCAAATGTGGCTCAACTGTAAGCCACACTGGAGAAAGTGTCAGATTGAAAGGGTTTGTAATGAGTGAAGTCAACGATCGTGCAGTGAGCTTAGAGATGATGATGAAGCGATTGACTGTTCTGATTATCCTGCTATGAGAGACCTGACCTCTATATCTTCTGGCTACATCGGTCATTGAGGTCTGTGATTGTCAGGGATGACGACCCGACGATGCGTTTCACATCTGACACACGTGAACGTCAGGGGATAACGACCCGATGATCCATCTCACATCTGACAAGAAGACGAGTACTTGGATATCGTCTGTCCATCTTCACTGCCGTTATATCCGGGCTGTTGCATTGTATGTGCCAGTGAGGTGAGGCGGAGATCCTCCTATGTACATAGAGGAGGCTCCGTCTCCTAGTTCCTTCTTCCGTGTAAGTAGGTTGATATCGCTGCCAGAGTCGGTGGTTAACATGAGCTCGATATACCGTCACTGATGGTTCCTGGATGAGAAGGATGTCTAGATTCTATGTGCCATTAATGAGGGCTTCCATTCCCGCTCAAGATTTCATTATGTTCAGCTATAACATTCGGAGTGATTATTATATAGTATCCGGACCCTCCTGTGGCAACTCATTCACCGCCTGATAACGGCGCTGCAAACCAAGTATTGCGCGATAAGCCCGGAGTAGCAGTTACATCCCAACAGGGCGGAAGCCATAAAGACAGCCCAAACGTCGAACGGGAAGAGAGCTTGGGTCGTACAGCTGGGTATCATGGCGGGAAAGACGGTAGAACCGCCCCTGCTCATGCAGCCGACGCCTTAACCTGCGAGCTTGAAGTTCAAACGGACGATGAACATACGAATAGTTTGGGCAATACGACCGAGAATTAGATAGGAGGCAAAACTAGCCCGAATTTCTCGACGCGCACAACTGACGTAGGAAACGAGCAACAGACACCAGGCGGCAATTCAGGATCTGGGATTCCAGCTTCGTTCTTTCCCAGCCCTTTCCCCTACGGCTTTTCACACATCTCATATGTATTATGGAAGCATTGCTTCGGATGGTGATGGCGAGGTAGGTCGGCTTGGTGTCGGCGATGTGTTTGATGATAGAGGTTCAAAGCGGTTTGGCTGCGCTCCTGCTGCTATCCTCCCTCCCCCGTGAAAATTAAAATTCCTACGCAGCTAACTATGTCATCCCGTTATTGTAAGGCGATAAGGCTCCACGCGCTCGCCACCGTATCTGGGTGCTGCCTCCCTAGTACCCTTGTTCTTGCCTCCACCACCTGCTTCCTTAATTCCTCCGCCTCTTTCCATCGCCCTTGATCCAAATACGTCAACACAAGGTTGTACATGCTCGCTAACGTATCTGGATGCTCCTCCCCTAGCGTCCTTATACTCATCCCTATTACCTCACTTGATAACTTCTCCGCCTCATCCAATCGCCCACGGCCCCTGTATGTTGACGCCATAGTCGCCATGCTCAACAGTGTATATGGATGTTCCTTCCCTAGCACCCTCGTTCTTGTCTCTACCACCTGCTTCCCTAGCTTCTCCGCCTCATTCCATTGCCCTTGGTCCGAATATGTTGACGTAAGGTTGTGCATGCTCGTCAACGTATCTGGATGCTCCTCCCCTAGTGTCCTTATACTCACCTCTACTACCTGCTTCCCTAACTTCTCCGCCTCATCCAATCTCCTCTGGCCCTTGTACGTTAACACGAGGCTCCCCATACCCTGCAAAATCTTTACGTGATTCTCTCTTAAAATATTCTTTCTCTTCTTTATTACTTCCTCCCCTAACTCCTCCGCTTCAGCCAGCCGTCCTTGGCCCCTATATGTTGATGCGAGATTTGCCATACTCGTCAGCGTATCAGGGTGCTCCTTCCCCAGTACCCTCGTTCTTGTCTCTACCACCTGCTTCCCTAACTCCTCCGCTTTATTCCATCGCCCTTGGTCCGAATACGTTAATGCAAGATCACACATGCTTATTAACGTATCTAGGTAGTCCCCACCTAGTATCCTTACACCCATCTCTACCGCCTGTCCCCCCAACTCTTCTGCCTCGTTCAATCGCCCTTGACTCCTATATGTTGATGCCAGATTGGCCATGCTCAGCAGCGTATCTGGATGCTCTTTCCCTAGCACCCTCGTTCTGGCCTCTAGGACCTGTTTTTCCAAGGCCTCCGTTTCATTCCATCGTCCTTGTTCCCAATACGTCAACGCTAGATTCGCCATGTTCCACAGAATCTCTGGATGATCCGCCTTCAGGACTCTCTTTCTCTTTTCTATTACGTCCTTCCCTAATACCTCCGCCTCATCCCATCGTCCTTGATCCCTATATGTTATCGAAAGATTTGCCATACTCATCAAAGTATCTGGATGTTCTTCCCCTAGAACCCTTGTACGAGTTCCTATCACTTCCTGCCATAACTTCTCCGCTCCATCCCATCGCCCTTGACTCATGTATGTTAGCGCGAGATTAGCCATACTCATTAGCGTATCTGGATGTTCCTGCCCCTGAGCCTGGACGCTTATCTCGATCACTCGTTTCGCTAACTCCTCCGCCTCATCTAACTGTCCTCGACTCCTGTACGTTGACGCAAGGTTCATCATACTACTCAGTGTATCTGGATGTTCTTTCCCTAGTACCCCCATTCTAATTTTCAACACCTGCTTTCCTAGATTCTCTGCCTCATCCCATTGCCCTCGACCCGAATAGGCCAACGCGAGGTTGTGCATGCTCATCAACGTATCTGGGTGCTCCTTCCCTAATACCCTCGTTCTTGTCTCTACCACCTGCTTCCCTAACTCCTCCGTGTCATTCCATCGACCTTGTCCCCAATATACTAGTGCGAGGTTATGTATACTCCATAGAGTATCTGGGTGTTCTTTCCCTAGCACTTTCGCTCTTGTAACTACCAGCTGCTCCCCTAACTCCTCCGCGTCATCTAATCGTCCCTGACTCCAATACGTCAACGCAAGTGTATGCATGCCCATGAGAGTATCCGGATGCTCTGCCCCTAATACCCTCCTTTTCGTATCTGTCACTTGCTCCCCCAATTTCTCCGCCTGGTTCCATTTCCCCTGACTCCTGTATGTTAACACGAGGTTTGCCATGCTTCTAAGCGTATCCGGATGTTCCTCCCCTAGCATTCTCTTTCTTGCATCCACCACCTCTTTCGCTAACTTCTCCGCCTCGTTCCATCGTCCCTGCATCCTATATGTGAATGCAAGATTTGCCATACTCGTTAGAGTATCTGGATGCCCCTCCCCTAAAACTCTAACACTCCTCTCAATCACTTGCTTCGACAAGCCTTCAGCCTTGCCCCATTGTCCTAGGCTTCTGTATATCGTCGCGAGGCTCCCCATACTCATCAGGGTATCAGGATGTTCCTCCCCTGTCAATTTCTTCCTCGTTTGTATCAACTGCACTCCTAACTTCTCTGCATCGGTCCACCGTCCTTTGTTCCAATACGTTACCATAAGGTAATGCATCCCCATCAGCGTGTCTGAGTGCTCCTCCCCAATCAAACTCTTTCTTATTTCCACTACCTGCATAAATTGATGTTCTGCCTCATCATATCTTCCGTCACTGAGCAAACACCGGCCAGATTTATCAAGAAGTTGTAGTCGTACCTCATCTCTCTTGTCAATCAGGTTAGACATAAGGAGATGTCGTGCATGAGGCAAATACGTCCTCCATAGAGTTCGGTTCCCGTGATCTTCCCTTGGAAAGGTATCTGTTAATCGAGAGAGCGTTTTGACTGTCCAATCTTTTAATAAACCTTCTTCCCTCAGCCAGCTCCGAGTAGCAAGATGGACAAGCCTGTGGATATCAAAAGAATGATTACCAATCCGCTTGTTAATAAATGAGTAAGCCGTCAGTGTCCCGATAGCCTCGAGTTCTTTGTTTTTCGACGGTGCAGAAGGGAATATTAGCCGAGGAATCTCCTTTGGATCGACGCATGCCATGGATGATAGGTACGCAGCCGCTAATGGATGGCGGTCTTGGATTTGTCTGAACGAAACTAACCAAGTCGTAGCAATGGGATTCTTTTGATCTTCGTATCTCCACTCGTCACCAAAATCTTCACTGAGAACTTCAGTTACGTTCTCCTCGATGTCTTCGAGGAGCGAAAGATACTCCTGAATGGTCACCTCGTTCATGTTGATATAAGAGGCAGCTTGCACAATTGCAAGCGGGAGGTACGTCAACTGCCTAAGCAGCTCCAGCATACCTTCTCGGTCGTTCAGGACTTCTTCATGGATGATGGACTGTCGTAGGACCTTGACAGAAGCCTCCTCGTCCATCTGATCAATTTCAATGACGCTCGGAGAAGCAAATCGTACTGCGGCTTTGCGGTCACGAGTTGTGAAGAGCACAGATCCGTTGGTGCTCTTCGGCAGGTAATCGATGAGGCAGGGATGGTTCCCTTTGCCCTCAGCAGGCTTCTTGAACCATATATCAACATCGTCGGCGTTGTCGAATATAATCAACCATTGGCCGGAGATTCCCTGGCTGAGGTGGCGCAATATGAGTTTCATCACGTCCGACTTCTCCCCCTCAAGTCCAGGTACTTGCAACAGGCGCCCTATTTCCAAGTAGGCTCGGTGAAAACTCTCGACATTGGCAGATGGAACCCAGAATACTGAGCATTCTGAGTGCTGCTCTCTGATTCGATGCGCCAACTCCAGAGCAACCTGCGTCTTACCTACACCCCCAAGGCCAGTGATGGCGAATTTCGAAAAGCGGGCCTTCTTAACAAGACCATTCTCGAGCGCGATCAACTGAGAGCTGCGGCCAACGAATCGCTGATTTCTTTCAAATGGGACTGACCAGAACGGTCCACCACGTAGGGCCTTGTCTTGACGGGAATCGATCGATTGAAGATCAACCAGGCGGTGGTCTTTGGGATGGTTGAAGTTAGGGTTCACCGTTCCTCCGGTTGTGTAGATCCCCGAGATAACATATTCGCCTGAAATTGGTCCATTGAAAACGCGCCCTCCTGTCGTTTGTAGTGCTTGTTGACCTTGTTGTGCTGTACTTGCCACGGACACGCTGCAGCCTCCTGCTTTAGCCGGGTTGTTAGCCTCGAGTCTCATCCACGGTGACAGTAAATTAACTTGACTCACTATCACTGATACTTCCTCCCAGGCTCTTATCTGCTTGGGCATACCGTTCCAGAACGGCCTTAGATGCGGTAGCTGTTGTCGCAGCTGCAAAATTCTGCCATTTCTTGTTCTTGTGATCGTCCGCATAATCGCACACTCCTTTGACGACGATGCAAGACACCTCTTCCGAGACGCCGGCGCCTTCCATCTCAATACAGCCTCCTAGTCCATGTACCGTCATGGGTTGGTGTGTGGTTGGGGAGAAGAGGAATTGTTCGAGAGACTGAAACTGGTCTTCTCGTCCGACGAAGCGCTCGTTTCTTGGGAAAGGCGACAACGAGGAGACTATACATGGTTAGCTATGAACAGCTCGCGTATAGAAGTGCTGCTTCGTCAGGACTAAGACGCACCAGACAGGTCATGCAGATCCTCTGTTCCCTTTCCTTTCTGACGCCTCTGTATCTCCTCTTCTAGCCGTAGAGTCGCGTATTTTTCTCCCTCCCCATATATAAGGGGTAAGAATACCCCGAAGATACCTAGTAGGCAATACACTTTGTCCTCTCTTAACGTTGTTGTGCGTTGGCCCGCCCAGCTCCTCCGCTCATCCACACTAAACTCGGCGAGACTCTGTCCTCTTAATGCCCGGATGGGAATACTAGTGATGTTGTTGATTTCCTGCTCCAACGATATTTTACTACCTAGCCGCTTGCCCTCTACAGAGAAGAACTCAACCCTGGCTGGCGCTAAAAGCTCTTGCAGCGTCCACCCTCGCGTGAACCATCGGCTCCGTCGAAATGCTTCCGCCCATGTTATCGGGAAGGCTTGGGTGTCAGCGACCTCTGGTACAGAAACATCTGATAGGTATACATAGCACTTGGACGCACGCTGATACCATTTAAACATAGAGTTGATAGCTGTGCTCAGCTCGTTGCTGGTAGACTTGTCGATGCAGCAGGTATCAACCCAGAAGTACTGAAGGCCATCCGCCGCCGCTTGTTCGCCGCAGAAGCGGATTTTGGCATAGCCTGTCGTGTCCTTGGCTACACCGGCCACCAGATCATGGTACGTGACTTCCTGACCTTCAGTCCAGGTGTGCGAGAGGACGGCGTACGGCGGAGGGTGTTCATCGTCGAAAGATAGCAGCTGAAAGCCGCCGCCTGGCAGGCGCTGTAGAAGTCGCATCTTGCCGCAGCACCTTCTCTCTAAGCAAAGAGCGCTGGTCAAATCCGGTCGCGACGCAAGCGTGTTATCGTGGAGAGGGGGAAGCGCAGAGCAGCAATTTATGTCTCTCGATCTGTTTGAGCCGGGTGCATCTGCGGGGTGGTGGTGCTCAGCCGCAGTGCGCGCGGGGCTCAGCGCCGACGTGCAGCCTCAACGCTGGCCTGTCGCAAGTTGTGAATTAACAAGATTTGGTTTGCGACGCTACAAATGCGTAGGAATCCGATCAGAAACAATTACAATATTTTCAAAGATACAGAATTGCCAATGCAATGAGAGATATGGACTGCTGCGCTGCGCTGCCTACCTCTCCACGATAATACGCTTGCATCGCGGTCGGCCTTGACCAACAACTTGTGCGCGTGCTCCGAGAGAACATGCAGGTTCCACGATGCGGCTCCTGAAACCCTCCTCCGTGCGAGGAGCCTATATTTAGTGTGTTATAACCGAGCGCTTAGCAACTCTCGGCATGTTAACCTACATGATTTCATCAGCTTTGCTTGTATATAACTTACTTGAACCATTATCAGTATGCATCATTTATGGCTCGAATTAATCGTCGGAAACCACACAATTACAAGGGCAAGAAGTCACGTAAGAATAAGACTAATAGGAAAGAGCTGGATCCTGTAAAGCGCGCATTTGCAGTAGGCGCAATTACCTATGAGCATGCATCTGAAAGCTCAACGGCGGCGCATCCCTTGAACAGGAGAGTAACTCAACAAGGGCGGCCTTTGAGGCACGAGAGTAATCAAGGAAACTCATGAAGGATATCAGAGGCAGCCAGAAGGCAAATGATAGACAGAGAAATCAATCAGTTCCATTCTTCACTCAATTCGAACCAATAACTCAGTGACCTATATCCCACATCTCAAATCTGACACCTACCTTAAGCTATGCGCTCGCTTTGTTCCTCTCTACCCTCCCTATTACTATTACCCTATGTAAAGAAAAAGCTATCGTGAACTTTTTGTCGCAAATAGCTGAATTCAGACAACCTGTGCGAATAAAGTATCGTAGGCTAAGGTGTTGATGCTAAGCGGGCACAACTGTAAACGTTGGCGAAGGGCGCGCGGTAAGAGTAGCCTACCTATTGGCTAGGTATGTATAGGTAAGCATAGTCCTGCAATAGTTCTCTAGACTAGGAATTCCTTAATAAAGGGATGAGCTACGATTTAAGTGTTGCGAAGACAAACTTAGCTCTGAACGGGTTGTTTAACGGAAGCAGTCTAGGTAAGTGTATAAGTAGATTCTAGTGCTGACTTACTAATTCTTAATAGAATTTCTTTTAATTTTGGAGGGTGATGCAGCCGAAGAGCACTACGGTACAACACAAGTTAAGTATAGCGGTAGAGCGGTAGACACCGAAGGATACTGTGCTAGATATTATAGCGATCTCGACGCAGCTAGTATGCAATCCGTCTCTGTGGAGAGTATGGACGGTATTTGCTATGGTGAGTAGTGTTCTAGCACTAGCTAAGGAACCTATATTGATATCTTTAGCGCTATCACTAGTGGGGCACGAACTACTCTTCGACGTTAGCATGACGAGTAGGTTGCTATTAATATGTAAGCGAACGCGCTGTTTATCTAGCGACACGATAGTCTCCTTGGAAGAGGTGTTGGACATTATATTAGAACTAGAGCTGGAAGACCCTTATTTAGCGAAGCGGCAAAGGCCGTCTAAGTAATAGGCAGAGAGCCTTATACTCGATTAGTGCCTACACCTAAGCCAACGCCTCTGCCGACCCTAGCAGCCTAGATTCCCGCTCTAGAACTAGCAATGACAGCCAAGGTAGCAGCGCTAGAAGCCCAGTCCCGTCCCAAAACAATCTTAATAAAGAGAATAGCGACGATAGCGCACAAACTTAGGGAATAGTAGAGGAACTGCTCCCTTCCCTAAGACAATCCATCTTTCCTTTCGAAGGAGAAGAGAGGAAGGATAGACAAGGCAGTGGTAAAGCCGGGGAAAGACAGGAGGATTACCTCAGTCAAGTTAATGAGATGTCTGGTAGGCCTTTGGTAAAAACTCCTTAACGAAGTAAACGCAGCAATCGTCTAGTCTAAAAGAGGGGCGCGTTTTATCACTTAGACGACGAAACTGGAGCACGATGCCTACGACGACACCGCGAAACGTAACGTCATCCTAACCCCGTAAACTGTCCGAGCCCAGAACGGATAGCGCGACTCGGTCTTGCTTCCCAGGAACGAAAGATGGAGGCGGAGCCAACAACGACCGTGGACCTAGCGCCAACATAGCTTATTAGATAACCGATCTCACACATTATCATATGTTGGAAGGCTTGTTAATTGTGAAAGCAATTATGCGATGCAGCGAGTCGGATTTGTCTCGAGCAATATATATACCTCTGCTCCCCATGACCCCTCTATGAAATAGAGATTTAGAAAAATATATATATAGGAGAGAATCGTCATCTATCTAAGCGGAAGGCAATAATCGTAGCCAGACCATCAGGAGATTCAATTACCCCAGTACAGCCGTCCCTCTCAACATAACCTGTCCTATAGTCAACGGGAAGATACAAGACCTTTAGGCCCTTGCGAGTTATCCAACGCCCTGACCAATCTATGGAGTATTCTGAATTATCATTGCTCCTGTCACCCGAGGCCACGTCGATTGCCCCAAGGATCTGCCACACCGCTCCAGTGGCCGAGTCCCACAGCCTGACTGTCTTGTCATCAGATGCAGACGCTACTAGCTTGCCATCCGGCGAGAATGCTACAGCCCAGACCCGACCCGAATGGCTCTTGAGGATCTGCCGCACCGCTCCAGTGGCCAAGTCCCACAGCCTGACCGTCGTATCATAAGATGCAGACGCTACCAGCTTGCTATCCGGCAAGAATGCTACAGCCCTGACCCGACCTGAATGGCCCTCGAGGATCTGCCGCACCGCTCCAGTGGCTGAGTCCCACAACCTGACCGTCATGTCATAAGATGCAGACGCTACCATCTTGCCATCCGGCGAGAATGCTACAGCCAAGACCGGATCTGAATGGCCCTTGAGGGTCTGCCGCACCGCTCCAGTGGCCGAGTCCCACAGCCTGACCGTCGTATCATAAGATGCAGACACTACCAGCTTGCCATCCGGCGAGAATGCTACAGCCCTGACCCAACCCGAATGGCCCTTGAGGATCTGCCGCACCGCTCCAGTAACCGAGTCCCACAGCCTGACCGTCTTGTCATCAGATGCAGACGCCACTAGCTTGCCATCCGGCGAGAATGCTACAGCCAAGACCCGATTTGAATGGCCCTTAAGGGTCTGCCGCACGGCTCCAGTAGCCGAGTCCCACAGCCTGACCGTCGTATCATAAGATGCAGATGCTACCAGCTTGCTATCCGGCGAGAATGCTACAGCCCTGACCCAACCCGAATGGCCCTTGAGGGTCTGCCGCACCGCTCCAGTGGCCAAGTCCCACAACCTGACCGTCGTATCATAAGATGCAGACGCTACCAGCTTGCTATCTGGCGAGAATGCTACAGCCAAGACCTGATCTGAATGGCCCTTGAGGGTCTGCCGCACCGCTCCAGTGGCCGAGTCCCACAACCTAACTGTCTTGTCATCAGATGCAGACGCTACCAGCTTGCCATCCGGCGAGAATGCTACAGCCAAGACCAGATCTGAATGGCCCTTGAGGGTCTGCCGCACCGCTCCAGTGGCCGAGTCCCACAGCCTAACCGTCTTATCTCTAGATGCAGACGCCATCAGCTTGCCGTCCGGCGAGAATGCCACAGCCGAGACCCAATCTGAATGGCCCTCAAGGGTCTGCCGCAAACTGCTCCATTCTTCTTCCACTCTTGGCAGCCTACAGATCCAGTCCGGAGTCTGGTCCATGAATTGTTTACGAATTATACTCATTACCGGCGCGAAGACAAGAGCAGAGCAGTATATTTGGAGAGGAGCCTCTTCAATTGCTGATCGGTTATATAGAGCAAATCGGTTTGCGTCGTGGATAAACTCGTGCAGTCGGGGGCTCTCATTAGCCTTGGTGATATAAAATTAATCCTGACCTTTAAGTGCCTTTAGGAATCACTTACATTAATCATAGAGTCCAACAAAGTGATTGCAAGAACTCCTTCAGAGGTCTTCCGCATTAAGCTAAGCGCCTCTAGCCAGTGAAGGAGATGGACCTTCAGGAACCGATGGACTTGGTCATTGTCGCAAAGCTGAGCGCCGCCCTTCTGGAGATGCTGGGTCCAGTAGAGGCATGCGTACTGAACCTCTAGAGGTAGATACTCCTCCACCTCAGTACTCTCTACGTCAGCCACAAGCGTCCCGGGAGCGTTAACGCCACAGATGTCCCGCTTAAGAGAGGTGGCCATAAGCTGGATACAACTATCTGTCAGCTGCTGATGCGCTTGTGTCTCTTCTACCCAGAAGTTTGGATCACTGCATCTCTCTCTATTCAGGAGGAAGTCACGAAACGAAGGATGGTGCAGGCGAAGTGGCTGGGCTCGGTCCTTCGGAATATCCAGGATGGCATGCAGATCCTCCAACGTCTGGTCGACATCCTGATTTGGGGCATTGAGTAGCCTGCTTAAAGAGTTGACAGAAAGGGGAGAGAATAAGACCACTATACTTCCAAGAGTATGCCTCAGCATTCTATACTGCTCTTCTCTCTCATCGTCGGCGTAGTCGGAATAGATCGAGTGCTGAAGCACAGTAGCATAAATCTCATTGAGGTGCTGTTCTGGGGCCGTGGCAATGCTGCTACTACTGTGAATTATCGTATCGAGTCTTTTGACTGCGAATCGCTTTCCTTCGCGGATAAACCGACAGGCGGTTGCGGCCCAGATGAATAGACCGCTTGCATTCTGGACTAAACGTGTAATAATCACTTTGTCCGGCCAGCCAGCCTCTAGGCGGCGTTCCTGCCCGACAAGTCTAAGATTATACTCCAGGAAAACTGATATGTCGTGGTCAATAATCGACGGCAATATGTTGTGGAGAACAAAGTCACGGTGCTCTGCATTCGGTATCCGGCGGAACCCGCATCGAATCGGAATTTCGGGTCTGCTCGTCAAAAACACGCGCAGCCGGACCGTCTCCAACGAGCGAGCCTCGGCCAAGAGCCCCACAATAATCTGGATGTTCTCGTCGTCGTCACACTCGTCAAGCGCATCAACGGCCAGAATATACGAGGATCTGCAGCCACTGCCGCCTAGCTTCGCTAGCGGACCGAGGACGAGCTGGTGCCACTGGTCACGGAGAGACTGGCTCGCAATATCGCTACGCTCTGTGATGGCGTCGCAGATGTGTTGATAGAGGGGCGATACGTTCCGCGCAAGCTGGATGGCAATACTCGTGACGAACTTGCCCGCATGGCTAACGTCTCCGCCGCCTCTTGAGAAGAAGAAGCTGGCGCCAAGACGGCCTTGCTCACGGTGCCTGCGGGCGACCGTGCGGGCGATGGTCGACTTTCCCGTGCCGGCCAAGCCGTTCAGCCAGAAGATGCAGCGTTCATCTTCCCCATCAACCCAGTGGTATATTTCTTCGAGAAGGCCGACGCGCGTGTTGGGCAAGCAGGTGGGTTCGTGTTGCTTCGAGTACGAGTTGAACGGCGCGTCCTCGGCGCACGGTAAACGACTGAGGGGGTCATCTCGTCCTAGATGTCTGGTAAGCGCCTACTCTCTGCTCTAGCTTTAGTGCAGACCCAATTTCGCGAGTGACTGTACCAGGTGGAGGGTGGAAGGTGGTGTTGACTGAGCCGTTGACGATGCCAGCTTGGAGGCTGGCGTTCGCATCGCCAAAGAATATCGCCGAGGCCATAATACTATGGCGGCAGAGTATGCATCGGCGGTGGTGTCTGCAGCGCAGCGCCAGCTAGACCTCAACCTGGCAGACTCAAGCCCGCAGGTCGCAGCCTGACGCCACGCAAAATGCCTTGGCGCACCCCACCATCACCACCACCACCACCAAATTTGTATAGGAGAACGGTGTTTGCACCCACAGTACAAGCTCAAAACTCATGTAGATGGTGATACATTTGATGAGGCTGCTAGTATAGGTAAAATTGGCTATACAGGGCTATTTCTTGGTGTTGGAGAAGGTGTTTTTCAGCGTTTTCAACGAGGTTTCCCACCCACGTCAATACCCAGTCATTCTTCCATCCATTTCAATGCAATCTCGAAGCCTTTGAGGCATACTTTCAACCCTCTGATTAATAAGCTTTTGAGTGACCTTCTCCCATCCCTCGTAAGCCAGCTCACGGGCCTCACCCTCATCCCAACGTGGATATTTTTTGAGGTGTTGCTTTATCACCTGCCAATAGTTTTCAATAGGAGCAAGGTCTGGTAAATTAGGGCTGTTGAAGTAGTGATCTAGGTCGTTCTTTCTCTTCCAAACTGCCACAATATTAGTGTTGCTGCTACCTCTATAGCCGCTGTTATTATCCTCTTCAAGGACAAAGGGGGAAGTCTTAGGATCTTTAAGCCACTTGCCTACAACTGGCTTAAGAATCTGATCTCTGTAGACCTTGAGAGATAGCTTGCTATTCTTGTTGCCTGGGGTATTGTAAAAGGTGAGATCTAACTTGAAGTTGTAGCTAACAGCCGCCCAAATATGTGAGGTTTCCCACTCTCTCTTATCCTCTCGGTTGAGCTGCTCTTGGATACAATCAGAGCAGTAGCGTTCACCCGATTTCCTGATAATCCGAAGCTTCCCTTGAGGACCTACACGACAGTGTACTTTATTAAAGAACCTAACGTTATGCCAGTCCTCCTTCTGTGGCTTAAGACCTAGCATTGTTTCACTAAAGGTCTTGCGCTCTTTAGCATATCTTTAAGAGATCTAGTCCTTAGTACAGGTAATACCTTTGTAATAGTCGATTGAACCAATAGCAGAGCGTAGAGTATTACTGTGAACGTTAAATCAAAGCTCCTTAGCTAGCTGTTTCTATATCAAAATGCGTGCATCCCACCCGACATCTTGCAAGAATCTATCAGCTTGTTCAAGCTGTTTAGTAGATAACTTTAGCTTGCGACCTCGGGTTTCTTGGATAGCCTCATTGTTGCGATGCCTTCTATCAAAAGCCTGATTGCCCTCCTTTAATATAGCCCATCCTGCCTCTTTGCTAACGTTGTAGTACTTAAAAACGTCAACGTAGGTGGCAAGCGAGTCGCGCGCCCCACCAACTCTGCGCACCTATCATCTTATTGTGTAATGGCTCCACGCGCCGCGCGTCAATTGCCTTCAAATGAAGCAGATATCCAGCTTGCTATCTTATCTATTAATTCTAGCCAAATTCAAGGCGGTAGGCTAGCTGCTGCTACCTTCAACGTTCCTGAATCAACGTTACGTGACCGACGTGCTGGATGACGCGCCCGACGCGATTGCCAGCCTAACTCAAAGAAGCTTACTCAGATAGAAGAGGAGGTAATAGTCAGGTATATCCTTGACCTGGATTCTCGTGGTTTTGCCCCAACTCTAGCTGCTGTGCGTGAGATGGCTGATAAGCTCCATACACCTACTCCAGCTACTCCAGCTCTACCAGAGTAATGCGCGATCAGATCTCCAGTCTTGAAAGAGCCAATGAGGCAGCCAGCAAGCGTAAATCACGAAAAAAAGAAGCGGATTCGGAAGCAAGGAGTCTTAACAAAGGGACAAGGAGAGGATATACTCGCTGAGAGAGAGGCTGTACGGCGTCAAGATGGAGATACATTAGGCCCAAGTCGCCGGGCTCGCTCGCGCTGCAAGAGGTGCGGAGAGACTGGGCACAACCCACGTACGTGTAAACTGATGTAGTAGATACTACTTAATTTAATATATCAATATATCTACGCTACTCTACTGCGTTGTTGAGTTGCACGCTCAAATAGGTGCGCGGAGCTGCTCTCGGTAAGTCGGGAAAGCCGGAAATAGAATCGCGCGCCCCATCTCAAATCAGTTGCATCAAAACAACAACTTGCACACACCCCACAAGCCTGTTTTTTGAGCCAAACTAGTTGATTTGTGATGCGCTTGCTTCCTGCCTATAATGCCTAAACGTATTCGAATCACCACGTCCCTGCCGCAGCTTGAGACGCCGCAACGGAGCGCCATCTTTGCCGTATACTACTGGAGCCAACAACAGGGTTTGCCCAAAGGCTACCTTAAAATAGATTCCCATACATTCTTAGTCCGCCTAAGTCACCAGATATGAGTATAATGGAGACTTGGGTGTCTCCCCTACGCCGATTGTTCCATGCAAGGAAGTGCACAAGTGAGAAACAGGGCATTAAGAGGTTCTACAAGGTCTTGTTAGAGTTGGATCAAGATAAGATTAACCGAACGATTGATCAGTATGAGTATCAAGGTCGCGCATCAAAATTTTGACTTGTTCAAGTAATTTAAGACCTGAATCAATGCAAAACGTGGTGATTTTGCCTGTGTTTTCAAGCTGGTGTGCATTGTGTTGGGGCGCCCGATTCTATTTCCGGCTTTCCCGACTTACCGAGCGGCTGGTGGGGCGCGCGACTCGCTTGCCACCTACGTTAGTATGAAAGTATAGGATGTTGTGAGCATCATTCCACTCACAAATGCCCTTAATGCAGGACTTTCGAGGGGTATCAATGTCAGAAATACCATTCCTTGACATGGGGAACAAGATGATCAAGGAATTATTCAATTTGGATATGTGGCTGTGAAGATACAGAGGCTTGAAGTTGGTGAGTTTTGGTGAGCTCATCGATTTTGGTGGGGTAGGCCCGAGCTCAAACGGGAGCGGGCTCTTTTGTTCGTTCCGCGTGCCTGGTCATCGCCTGGGGAGCTCCGCTGCAGACGCGCCGTCCTCCGGCTACTTGGCAGTATACCCCGCTCCGTCGATCGGCAGCCGCCGGGTCTACCGGCAGTGTCCTTAGACCACCTTTTATATACATTGATATCGCCACTGTGCCCTTCGAAAGCTCAAAATCTGTGCCATTGTTCTCCTTGGATCGCTTCTTAGACCATCTTTTATATACATTGATATTACTACTGTGCCCTTCGAAAGCTCAAAATCTGTGTCATTGTCCTCCTTGGATCGCTTTTTCCGGCTGCACCCGCGAATCCGCTTCTACAGATACCACTCCGCGACCACAATGACGGACGCAGGGAATGCGCTGTCCGTAGCAGGACGAGGAGAGCTGAGGCGCTCCCTAGTGGCTACAAAAGATGCATACATCGACGCAGTTCCGAAAGTCGAGCTTCACGTCCACATAGAAGGAATTATAGGTGCAGATCTAAAATGGAAGTTCTCGCAACGAAACGGCCAAGCAATCATCAACCCTCGAACCCGTCAACCTTTCTCTTCACTTGATGAACTACGAGACTCTCACAACACCTGGAAGCCGCGTACTGGGAACCCCACGACCAACAAGGAAGAGATTCTGTCCTTTTTTGAGGCCTATTACGGTGGCTTTGAGACTCTCAAAACGCAGCAGGACTGCTATGATCTTGCTATGTATTATTATGAACATGCTGCGGCCATGAATGTGCGATATGCTGAGATTTTCTTTGATCCGCAAGGACATACGCGCTTTGGGACGAGTTGGGAGACGATGATGGAGGGTTTTCGAGAAGCGCAGCGGAAAGCTGCACAGGACCTCAACGTAAGCCCGTCGTCTTCCTCGAGAAACGTTTTTTTTTTTGCTCACAGCGCACTGTAGGTGAAATCTGCTTGGATCATGTGCTTCCTTCGGGACGAATCACCAGAGTCCGCAATGGAACATTATGATGCAGCACTAAAATATCGCGATATGATAGTGGCGATTGGTCTTGACTCGAACGAAGTCGACAGACCACCATCGCTATTTGATGAAGTCTTCGTCCGAGCAAGGAATGATGGCTTTCGCCTTACAGCCCACTGCGATGTTGGCAAGCCCTATCCTCTCGAACATATTCATCAGGTGGCATCGAGTATCGCAGGCACAGGCGCGGACAGAATCGATCACGGACTAAATGCTGCTGGCGATGTACATCTCATCAATTTAATCAAGGAGAAGGAGCTTGGAATGACAATCTGCCCTTGGTCGTATATTCGCCACCAACCAATGGACAAAGTGTTTCAACACATTCGAGCTCTCTTCGACGCCGGCATTAGGATCGCTATTGCAAGCGACGATCCGGCATTTATGGAGGATGCATGGGTGCTAGAAAACTTGCTCGTGGTGAAGAAATACTGCGGCTTTACGAATTTGGAGATACAAAGGTTGGCAGAGAATGCCATAAAGATTTGCTGGGCTTCTGAAGACGTGAAAAGGCACATGTTGCAGGAGCTGTACGGCATCGACCTAGGGATATAGATATCGCATGATTGGCCCCCAGACTATGAAGTCCCCTACGGACAATTTGATGGCACAGGATAGCAAAACGGGGTCTCCTGTTGCCCGTGCGGGCAACCGTTGTGTACGCACCCAAGGTTGGTTCAGGCTAATCATGCCACGATCCAACCCTCCTTCATTCATGTGTCACGCTATAGGCCGCAGTAAGGCCGTAGCTGCGCAAGAGCGCAAGACAAGGCTCCAAGGGCCCTTGGGCAATATATACTGTTCTACTCCTGCATTCAACGTTGTTGAATACTTGGTTACCTTTTTGGGTTTGTTTGGCGCAATGGAGTAGAGCTGCGGTCTTAACATCATGATACTTTTTTTTTATCATCCCAGAATTTAGCAAACCTCTCTTTCGCAATCAGAACATGACCACTTTTGTTAAGAGCACTACAGCCCCCTCATCTCCATCCTCTTCGTCCCTGTCCACGCCATCGCTGTGCTAAGAAAAGTATTATTGGTCTTATGCCAAGAGCTTTATCCTGTACACAAGCTCTTCGGTGAAGACGGCAAAGTCATCCGCATGATCCAGCCATCGCCAGATTCATGGATGCTACCGGGGCACCGATATGACGATGGTGCTTCAGGCACATGTAACCGCGAAGGCCCGACGCTGCGCAATGCGGACTGGACGAGCAGTCCCCTCCGCGATACTGCAAGTGATAACACCAACCACATAGACGACGATGCGGACGAAGAGTACGAGAACGGAGAGGAAGGTGATATGCGCTCCTGCCAGCGAACGCGCCTACCATGGTTGAAGCCAGACGACCTGCGACTACTCGCGTATATAGGCAACATGGATATGGAGTCGAAGGATATATTTAAACGCTTCCCAGACCGAACCCCAGGCGCAGTACGGACGCATTTTGCACACGCTTCAGCGCCGCCAAAGTCGGACCTCCCGAGGTTGATAACCCCGATCTTGACGCTCTTTACGACGCAAAGCAAGGCCATGGTCACAGGCCACAACGAGGTTAAAGTGTCGTGCATATAGCAATAGCTATAGAAGGGTAGACCCTAGTAGTAGTAGTTTGCATATTCCCCGGGAGGAGAATGCTGTTGAACCAATACAAATATTGATTGACGCCTAGTTTGACGACAAAAACCCGTTGTTTGGTCCGAGGTTGCTTCATACATCTTCCCGATAGGCTCTAGCACCTTGCCTATAAGTATGATGTGCCCAATTAAGTCGTGTCTGCACTCCCTAATTCTAAATTGGGCTATTCTACACCGCGGATGCGAAGAATTTCTAGCATCTCTTTATTCTGTTCATGATTTAAATTCTTGGTAATAAACTGGTAGATCTTACATGCGTTCCTCGAGGTGAGAATGCTGAGATGCTAGAGTGCATCAAACTCTTGTGGTTTGAGAATCCCGAGGACATGTGCGTAAATGAATAATTTGTCTTTTACGAATCTAAAAATCTTATCTGAGTATTTAAAGTATTTGTAAAGAGCTTTATTGGCACTTTGTATAGCAACTAGTACGTCTTAGAATAGTATGGGTGATAATGATGTTAAATTTTCGTTATATCTAGGGTGAGTCCTCTTGTCAGATTTGGGGTTCACAAATTGATGGATGTGAACCGGAGTGAGAAATGTTGAATTGCTCTACTGTGCAAGGGATGCGCCGCCGTTGAGCTAATGTTTTGTTGTTGGGTTAGGGGCGAGGCTAGTATCGCACACTAGCATCGTAGATCGATCGCCATCGCCGATCTCCAACGTCATCTGAAGCTCATGAGCTAGCTGAGTGAGCCAACTCGCAAGCTCCATCCATGAGCTGAGTTGAGATTGAGATCTCAGCTTCGGCGCAGCGTCGAGTGCGAGTACTCATCGCGCTGGAGCTCTGGCAGCAGCTCGTAACCGTTGCGCTGGTACGCGCACCTCATCTGACACATATCCTACATCAAATCTGACAAGTATATTATATTAGCTAATAAACTAATATAACTAAAGTGTAGGACTAGAGTGAAATCGAGTTAGATCTCCTTTCTAGGGTTTTAGACTATATCCGTGCTAGATAGAGACTTGTTAAGAGGTAGCTGGAAGACAATAGTACTTGCCGTAGGCTACAGGAGATAGTGAAGGGATGACGGATAGTATTCAACAGTACTACTAGTATCTAAGAAAGAATAATACTTGCCCTACTCCTTTCGCAAGTGTCGAGCTTTTTATGCGCCTGTGTAGCGCATTTGTCCCGCTTTGGACTACAACTATACAACGTCATGATCTCTGGTGCATCGGCCCCGCCCCCAACTCGTACCAGAGTTCACGAGAGTCTCGAGTGTTCTGAGAACCTTCGTTACAAGACTACGCTACATTTAGCAGGGCCTAATTTAGAACATAGCTCTTTGTTACGAATGTGACCAGATCCATCAGCCCACTATGGCTGGAACCAATAGATCCCGACAGTGGGGGCGAACTCGATTGGGATGACGCAATCGAACATAATCTGAACACGTGATTACTTCGCCGCTTCGTGGGCGCCTTGGCACACGAAGTGACGAAGCAGACCAGTATATAGGCGCCCGCGCGTGCAAGATAGAAACCTCACAGTCAACTACAGGTTCACTCGCATACTCACAGTTGCGCACTGAGGCCACTCGTGATTGTCGCCTACCACCCAACCCTTCGCCACCTAACACCTCTTACCTCCTAACCCCAGCCGGCCAGGTACTTGTCACCGAAACAAGCGAGCCGCGTTACACTCTTAGTAGAACATTTTAACTATAGCTGAGCATTTTAATTCCGAGTAAATTAGATTTGAGTAAATCCATCCAACGTAAACTAATTTGTAGTACTCCAACCCGGAGCACATCAGACTCGAGTAGATCCGCCCAATGTAAACCAATCTATAGTATTACCGACTTGAGTGAATCTATCCAACGTAAATGATTCTAGAGTACTACAACCTGGAATACTCCGGCTGTCAGTGCTCCCATCAAGCTTATTTCCGCTGTTAGTGCTACTTCGTCAAGTACGTCCCGTCGACATACACTTGGATAAAATATTCTATTGCCATCACTCCGAGCTGTAAAGAAGTAATCCTTCTATACTGATGTTGGTTGGGTCGTGAAACCTAATTTCCTGGATATATCGATTACGCTTTCTATCCCTTCTAGCTTCGTCAATTTCGAATGTGAATATCTGCCGCTCGCGGAGACACGTCCCAGTCTTATCCGTCGCCTGGGAGAGGTGTCCCTGGAGGCGTCCCTGGAGGCGTCCCTGGAGAAGCGTCCCCAGAGGTGTCCCCAAAAAGGCGTCCCCAAAAAGGTATCAGGCGTCTTAGTCAGGTTTCTCTTCTGGGAAAAGCGTCCCAGCCAGACCCGTCTCCCTGAAGAGGTATCCCCAGAGAGGTGTCCCCGGAGAGGTATCCCCAGAGAGGGGTCCCCGACAGAGGCGTCTTAGTCAGGTTTCTCTTCTCGAAGTGGCGTCCTACAAGGCTGTTTAACACGTTGGCTCAAAGACCATAAAACAGCACACAGAGCTGAAATTTCGCAACTGGTGATAAATCAACTAGCAAAAGAAACCAATTTTAAACCATTAACACAAAAAGCTAAGAGAAAGAACCTGAACAACCTCTTATACAACAAGAGCTGTGCAAACATGTTACAGTACCGAATTATAGAGAACTCGGTCAAAAATGATCCCATATAACTTACTCGCTAGGCTAGTGGTGGCGGAGATGGGAAGCCGTTCGGCAAGAACGGACGACTTTGCTTTGAGGAACAAGTAAGGGTGAGACCTTTATAGGAGCGCTTGGACCCCGGTCAACCCTCAGCGAATCACTAACTCTCCAGACACCAACCCACCACCATTAGAGTTCCCTTGGGTCATATGCTATCTACGGCAAATACAAAGAATGCCACTAGAACAAGTTGTCATTTCCTATACACAGGATCGCTGAACTCGCGCCAAAACTCTTGGTCTGCTTTAGTCGTTGGTCTCAACGAAGCACGCCTTGCCGACCCACGCCTTGCAGCTCTGGGGTTGCGACGTGGTGTGTCAGATGAGCTGGCGTACGAGCCAGCTCACAAATCGATTCAAATGGCGATTGAGATGGCCATGGCGATCCATCTGGCATCGCGTGCGCGATGCTAGTGCGCGATGCTACGAGGTGGGATCCTGCGGGGTAACCAGAGCCGGACCTACCCGTTCCGATTTTCGCCGAGAAGCTCCCACCGGATTAATTAGTGACCAAAACAAAGGCCTGATCCTAACAACTACTCCTTCATACTTATAGCAGACACAAATGCAAATCCTATCTACCTCGCATCATAAAATGCCGGCCTTGGTTCCTACAGCATTCTGTTTTCGGCGGCTCTCCATCACCGAGCCGCAACGGTGCAGAGACAAGTATATAGATTGGAGGCAGAGCAGCAGATAGGAGACAGAGCAATCAATTCAATCATCTCCATCATCAATCAGTGACCATCAAATCCGACACAGCCTTGCCGCAGCAACCTTACGGCCAGGGGAATCCTTCTCCAATACGTAGAGAATATTACGGTCTAGGGATACCTAGGTAGGCCTGATAATCAACTCCCTAGCTCAGTTCTTATTTCCAGCTAAGTCTATTAGGCTACCTTCGCACTGTGCTTCGTCTATAAAAATAACGTTGCCTATAGGGATATAACTTGCGACAACTTCTTCCTCAATAACAAATACAATCTTTAGCTTAGTAACTTCAATAATTTGTTATTAGGCCTAAGCACTTCTTAGAAACAAGACAATATCTTCGAGTTTGGTCTCGCGCTTTATAAGATGTTAACTAGCATCTAGCTCTTTAAAGGGCTATATCTCTCTCTAGATAAGAAGAGGGAAAAGGTATAACAAGAGGGCCTACCTAAATTCTCGCAATAACAGGTTAGAGACCTTATGAATACTATTTTAAGATGCCTTAAATTATAGTTTAAGGATATGGAAGAGGTTCTGCGCAATATAGGGCATAGCATCCAAATAATAAATTGATCTACTTTGCTATATTCCCTCTTGTATACGTTATTATTATTGTATATTATGCTGAAGCGTAGAAAGCAGTCGGTGACATCCGCATAATCGTGGGTCTTGCACGGCGTCGGAGGTAACTGTATCTACGAGTTTCTGGCTGCCCAAGTGTTACAAGCTATTATCTAGCCAAGAAAAATTATGCTTACTGCACTCTAAGCAAGTTCCAGTAACAAAGGTAGAGTTAAATTCCCACGGCAACCTATTAACTGGGGTACATATAGGCTTATTTTCTTCCGTAACCTTTTTGCAAAGTATATCGCGTCTCTTCTTAGTCCTATGCTTCCCATCTGGATTTTGGCAATCTCTGTAAACAACAAAGTATTCATAATAGTCACACATCATAGAGATGCAGATACTCGCGCTTCTAAATGGAGAGGATAACAGCCAGTGCAAATGAAGGGATAAAGGCGGTGATGGCAGTTGGTAGATCGCGAGAACCAGTCAGATTTAGCTGGCCATGTGGAGCACTAGACTTACTCCTGAGCGATTGGTGTTGCGCTGGTGTAGGAATAAGGCTGTGCTATTTTGCGTTGTGAATATCGCTCATCGCAATTAAAACTGCTTGGCACCGCCAAGGAACTCAGGCCACACACAAATTGCTGGTGTCTCTACGACGAACACCTCGATAGACGCGACGGTCACAGCCGGCGACAAGCAGCGCAGTAGCTGGTAGCAGATATGGGAAGGAAGACACAACGACAACTCCCGCTTTCTGCTCCGAAAGCATGGGAAAGTGTCAGATGAGCTGGCGTACGAGCCAGCTCATGAATCGATTCAGATGACAATTGAGATGGCCATGGCGATCCATCTAGCATCGCGTGCGCGATGCTATTGCGCGATACTAGCTCGCCACTAACTCAACCACAACCACAACCCATCAACTGCGGCACACCATTGGAGAGCCGCAGCGCTAACCCGAGAATTGACATTCGGTTCGGCAATCGCTGAGGCAACTGTCATGCACGTACTCCAATAGCCATGAACACTCGCGTACCAGCCTTACCACGGGCCCCTGACGACTTCTCGCGCTGCTCTTCGACAACAAGATCGAGGTCAATCAAGAGTGAGGGTGTCGGATTTGATGGTCACTGATTGACGATGGAGATGATTGAATTGATTGCTCTGTCTCCTATCTGCTGCTCTGCCTCCAATCTATATACTTGTCCCTGCGCCGTTGCGGCTCGATAATGGAGAGCCGTTATCTCGAGTTTCGTGGTTTGCTCATGTATCGGCCGTGATGAGCCATGATATTGACGATAGCCGTTATTCATGTGGAGGCAACCATAAACTTGTAATCAAGCACACAGACTGCTGATAAGTATTTCATGGTAGTAATGTCAAAACGCTAGCTCTACGTGCACGTTTCCCTCTCACTTTGCGTGTCTCCTATAACCTTGCACCCTGAAGATCAAAACCGACTAATGTCAGATGTCATAGAAATTTAGACTAATATTGTATATGCGTTATTGAGTCAGCAGACTCGCGCCCGATTGACGTCACATGTGCACGTCAACCAGGCACTCTCTTCGCCATAATGCTCCCTAAATGCGCTCGTCCGCCCAGGCCACCGCGTGACAATTACTTGCAAGTAACTAAGTACTTGTACGTCCTTGAGCATAATTACTATATCTAGACTACTTAGCTAATACGATTGCCCATCCCTAGCCGGGTATTAAAATATCCGAGCTCCGGAAGAGTATCACGTGCCCTTACATTCACTTACTCACTCATCATTATACTCATATACGTTAGGCAGCAGCAAATTTATCACCTCATATCAATAATTCAAACTGCATTTCATTGCTCACTCCTCACCGACGCTTGGGTTAGGTATATAAAGGCCTCCTCCCTCTACTTTGCTCCATCTCTACAACACCTACCCACTTTTTGGTGGCGTAGTCTACACAGCTTATGAGATTACCTCTCCATCTTGCTCCGCACCCTGAACTCGCGCCGACTTGGGATGCCTGCAGCTGGTAACCTTGCTCTGCGGGACTGCTATGCTGCCTTTGCGCATGGTTGTAAGGGTAGACAAGTTGGTTGAGACTCTCTGCGGCTTGTAGTTCAACAGTTCAGGTCTGATCAACTTGCAACTGGAATTCAACAATCCTCCCTCCATAAAAGCCCTCACCAGAGGTCACTCAGCGAAAGCCCTCACCGGAGGCCACTCCCAGCAAAAGCCCTCACCGGGGGCCACGGAAGCCCATCATCGCGGTGGCCAACTGGACAAATACACTTGTGGGGTTGTGAGAAATAGTAGAACGGCAGGACTGTACATTCGTGTTCAGTTCTGGGCTTCGGCATATTGTCCTGGTAGCAACAACTTTCCAGTCTCTGGACCTAGTCCAATAGAGCAGTGTCGCCTTGTTCACTATTGGTTGATGAGACCGTTCTACGGCGCATTGCTGCTTCAGATAGCTGCGTAGCGTACTCTTGAGTGTCCATTGACCAGGAGAGTTTCGCATACAAAGCTGGAAGGAAGGTACTTCGGTAGCGAGGAGCCGGGTTTACCTGGCCTTATTGGGCAGGCAGCAACCCGGATTCCTGGGCAATGTGCCCACTGGATTAATTGCCACTGGTAATTAACTGAGGGGCTTAACGCAATAGAGTTGACGATGTTGAGTTGCTGGGTTGCTGGAGTTGACGTTGTTGCGCTGCTGGAGTTGGCGTTGTTGAGTTGCTAGAGTTAGGGTTGTAATTTAATAAGGCCTTGTTTGTTGCGCGCGTTGGAGAGGCCAGTGTGACCTCCAATACGCTCGCGGAGGTGGATTGGAGTTGTAGTTGGGCTCGTGTTTGGTAAACCAGCAGGTATTCATCCGGCCAGCACAGGTATATTGGCGCTAGGTACGCCACCTAATTTTACACCCCTATAAGCGCCAAAATTACTGCGTCTATACTGTTTTGAGGTTGTATTTGAGTTGCAAACTGTACTACTGGTCAAGAGGTGCAGTGAGAAATTTGGCCTCCAATACAAAGTCATGCGATAGACTCTCTAGCGACGTGTAAGCCCAGATCTATCAAATCTTGAAAATTCTGAAGTCACGTGACTTTGGATTGGACCTTGTATTGGACCTTTACCAAACACGACCCTCAATTCACTACAAAATATAAGCTCACACTAAGGGACGGCCTCGGCCACCTACTCGGCTCTACTACTCGCGCACTGGAGGTCGCACTGGCTGCTCCAACGCGCGCGTACCAAACAGGGCCTAAGATAACTATAAGTCAAAATAATCAATTGTATAGCTGCGAGCGAGAGTACCAAGCCAATTGATTTGAATAAATAAACAGCTTAGACCGTTAGAGTATCCCACCCATGTATATTAAACTCTTCAATAATCTCCTCGTCACCAGTCTCACTATCGTCGGTATGAAGCAGACTGAACCTAGCTTTGGTCCATGAACATATCAGCTGTAGAGCTGAGAGGTGCTCACTACTAAGGTTACGACGTTTTAGCTCAAGTAAGTCACTAAGCTTACTGAAGAGGCGCTTACAATCGCTGCTAGATGCTGGGATTTTAAACATATCAATTGGAAAACAGGATAAAGTAGGGTATTTTGGTCGTAGTTGTAGCTAATACTTGACTGGATTTCCCTTAGCGATGTACTGGTCGTGCGCCCATACTGACTCTAGTGACTTCCAGCGCTCGAACTCGTCAACTGGCGTACCTACACCATGGCCGCGGTGTATATATGCACGAATTACATTGTCGATACTATTTGTGTGCGGTAATATAGTATGAGATGAGCGCGGGCGTAGAGGTTTGTATGCTGACCAGAGCCTTTGGAATCCAGCATTTGCGTTACTGAGCCATTCGGCCTTATCTGCCCAGGCATTATCGTAGTAGTATTTTTAATATAGGTGGAGACAGACAGCAGCATAGTATACAGGCGAGTCGTCAAGCTTAAGGTAGTAGTTATTAGCCTTACTCTAAGCTGCGCGAAGGTTAATTATAAAGTGATCCTTAAGGGCCTCAGTATAAGCATCAAAGTCGACATATTCGAATAGGCAAGTTCATACTTTGAGTAAGTGAAGGATATATTTAAAGACTGGTATAACCTCATGGATTGCTCCAAATCTCCTAGCTTTATCTCGCCCTTCAAGCCGCTGTGTAGTAAGCTTACGGGGCTCTAAACGGTCTTGATACCCTGTAATTACAGCCCAATCAGCTGCCTTAAGCCCAGTTGACCTCATCCAGCTAGGGGCATCTGGTGGCTGAATACGAGAGCGGCAAGCTGAATGGTCTTTGAGTACGGTCTGATTAATATGATACTCTGCGTATAAGTTGTAGGCAGACTGGAGCCTTGTAGCCTGCTTAAACGCTGAGTAGTACGAGTTCCATCGAGTAACAACCGGCTTAACTGGTTCGAGTATCCGGAGTATTTCTTCCTCCGGTAGCTGGGCGTTAGCAGTCTCCTGAAAACTTCGGAAAAGGTCGTATTGTTGCGGTGTTTTGATGTAGTTGATAATATCAATTAATATACCAAGTGGCTCTGTCTACGCCACTCCTCCATATATTGTCCTTCTGTAGTATAATCCTCCTTTGTATTATTATAGGCATCTCTGTCGGTACCGTGGACAATCTTCTGACCAATAAGGTTAAGTATATGGCAGCTACAGCGGAGGCGCCGGTGAGCTGAATCAAAGTCGTAGTCTCGCGCAATTGCAGAAATTGCAGTATCGTTGTTGGCGGCATTGTCAAATACAAAGTAACCTAACCTCTGAGGTAATATATTGTATACTGCGAGTGTTCGAACTACTACTTGGGTAATAGCTTCACCCGTATGTGCGCCAGCGAGCTGAGGAAGATCGATAGGTAGGTCATGTATTACTCCCTTTACGTCAGCTAAGTGAGCAATATTACTAAAGAAGCCACTTTTGCCCCCTTTTGTTGTCCAGCCGTCAAAGTTTATATGTATTTTACTAATAGCAGATGACAATGCTGTAGTAACTTGAGGTTGGAGATGCTTGAAGAGCCATATTATAAATGTTGAGACGCTAGTACGGCTTACCCACAATGCTGCTCTACCTTCAGGATTAAGATAGCCGATCATCTCGCGGAAACGTGGCGTCTCAATCTCTCGTAGTGGGTTATTGTTTTCGTTGAGCCAGAGTACAATAAGCTGTCGAAAGTACTGTACATTAAACCCACTAAATGCATTGGCAGCGTTTTGTTGTATACTTCCACCAGTAGCAGCTGACTGTCGAGGTGTACTCGACGGTTGTCTTACACCATCCTTTGTAAGATTATGACCAGCTTTTGGTAGCCCAAGATGGCAATTGCTGATGTAGTAGCTTTTGCGACGTCAACAATACCACCCTGTCCACACTCGATAAGTCTGTAGATGGCAGTACTTGCATACAAACCATAGCTTAGATGGGTCTCGACGCTCAGCAACACGATAGCCGTATGCAAAAACCCAGCTTTTGGCGCGTTTTGCACTCGACAGCGGCTTCGTAAATCTAGGTAAGCGTGCCCAGTTAATACCAACAGAGTCATCCCCAGACTCAGATTCAGAATTGCTCTCGTCAGGGGCTTCACTTGAAACTACTGTGACAGCATGGCTACTCCCGGCTAGAGATAGGGCAACAGCTCTAGTAGACTACGATTCTAGCAACTGAGATTCGAATGTTGACTCTGGTGGCTCGAACGCTGGTTCAGGTATATCGGAATCAGCTACTTGGCCTGCAGTAGTTGTTCTGTGCAACGAGATAGTTACTAGGGTAGGCGTCGATGTAAGCGTCGGTACATGCGTTAATGTAGACTATGAACTGCCACTGATACCGTAGGTAGTAGGTCTCAATTGTTTCGATTTGTGCGAGCTGGATGGTATACGGTACTTAGGTGTCATGTTAGATAACTACAATACAGAACAAATACGGAGTATAATAGTATATGGAATATAATAAGAATAAGGGAGAGAGTGTTGAGCATCAAAATATAGCATAGTCAACGTAGCTCCTGCGTTGCCCCTGAGTGCACACGGCTACTATATTTATTTATAGATTCTCAACACAACAATCTATCGTGAGATCGATTATACAGCTAACTCAATAACATCAAAGCTTTACACCCAAGTAACTTGCAAGTAACAAGTACTTGACAGCCTTTATACTTGCTTGTTTGGAAGCTGAGAAATCTTTTACTTGCTTGATTTATACTTGTCTTGGTGTCAGATGAGGTGCGTGTGCCAGCGCAACGACTACGAGCTGCTGCCAGAGCTCCAGCGCAACTATTGCTCGCGCTCAACACTGCGCCAAGCTGAAATCGCAATCTCAACTCAGCTCTTGCGAGTTGGCTCACTCAGCTGGCTCATGAGCTTCAGGTGACGTTGGAGATCGGTGATGGCGATCGATCTGCGATGCGAGTGCGCGATACTAGCTTGCCTCCAACTCAACCACATAGTACCGGCTCCGATATTGCCAGCTGATAAGCGGCGAGCCGCGCCAGCTGTGACGTCGCTAGAATTGACGTTGAGCACTTGAGCTAGCATGTGAGATTCAGATGAGAATCGAGACTGCGCATCACCTCAACTACTGCGCATCATCTCAACTACTGCGTATCATCTCAACCACTGCGCATCATCTCATCCACTGCGCATCAACTCAACCACTGCACATCTCCGCACCAGCGCCAGCTGGAGAATCAAGGTCTGGCCCAGTCTAGATACCATCGGTACGATAGCTCATCACGTCATGAACTGACTACGTAGAGCTAATACACTAGTCAGCCACGAAACTCGAGATAGCAGCTCTCCACCACCGAGTTGGAACTACGGAGGAAGGGGATATATAGACTGGCAGAAAATGCCAAGAAGGAGAGATTAGAGATTTCAATCAGTTACTCAAATCAATAAAATCAATCACTTAATCTACCTAATTCACTCTAGTTTACATCTATCAATTTGTGACCCTCAAATCTGACAATTGTACTAGCACAAGCTAGCTTCGGCTAGCTCTATAGCTCTCTAATACTATACTATAGCTAATAAGGTGTAGTTGCGGTTGTATTGTAAGATCTATCTTACCTTATCTTATCTGATATAAGTCGTGGGAGAAGGCGAGTAAGTTGACTGTGCTGCTATGGGCCTCGAGCGTCTGCAGGCATGCGCCGCTGCTCACATCCTATTGTCAGATGAGATGCACGATCAGATGCGCGATCAGATGCGCGATAGCATGAGCGCAGAGATGCGCAACAGATTCCAGGTCGACCCGGAATCTGTTGATTGGCTCGTTGAGCTAGTGCGGCGATCTGATTGGCTCAGCGCAATAGTGCGACGATCGCCAAGCCGCCAACCCCGCCGCAGCTGAAAGATCGCAGCCTCGACCCTTACGAACAAAGGAATCAAACAAAGGATCTTACATGCTAGGAGATAGACTACATCAGCACAACTGATACAACAAAGAAACTAGCACCTTAACAGAAGGAGTGCTGAGGATCTGGCCCGCCGCCGTCTTGAGAGACCCAGCCGAGACCGCTGCAGCATAGATACATAGATAGAGCGCAGGGCTAGAGATAGAGAATAGACAGAGCAATCAATCAACTCAACTCTCACTCCAATTCACATCTATCAATTTGTGACCGCAAATCTGACACCTATATCTTGACTATGTTGTCGTACGACCCCGACGCTAGCCGTGTCGAGTCGTGGGAGAAGGCGACTGAGTAGACGATGCTGCTATGGCCCTCGAGCGCCTACAGGCACGCGCTGCTGCTCACATCCCATATCTTGATTAATTTTTTGTTGAACGACGCCACCACTAGCTGTGTCGAGAAGGCGAATGAGGAGACAATGCGGCTATAGCCCTCGAGCGTCTGCAGGCACGCGCCACTACTTACATCCCATATCTTGGTTATTCCTTCGTACGACCACAACGCTAGCCGTGTCGAGTCGTGGGAGAAACAGGCTGAGAGGTCCCCGTCATAGCCCTCGAACGTCTGCAGGCACGCGCCGCTACTTATATCCCATAGCTTGACTATGCGGTCCCACGACCTCGACACCAGCAGTGTCGAGTCATGGGAGAAGGCGACTGAGTAGATGAGGTTGCTATGGCCCTCGAGCGTCTGCAGGCACGTGCCGCTACTCACATCCCATATCTTGATTGTGTAGTCGAACGACCCCGATGCCAGCCATGTCGAGTTGTGGGAGAAGGCAAGTAAACCAATGAAGTGGCTATGGCCCTCAAGTGTCTGTAGACATGCGCCGCTGCTTATATCCCATATCTTGACTACGTAGTCGAACGACGACGACGCCAGCTGTTTTGAGTCGCGGGAGAAGGTGGCTAAGCGGGCCGAGTCACCATGGCCCACGAGCGTCTGCAGGCACGCGCCGCTACTCACATCCCATATCTTGATTGTGTGGCCGGAAGATTTCGACGCATACCGTGTCGAGTCATAGGAGAAGCCAAGGAAGTTATTGTTTAAGCGTTCTGCCATAGCTAGCTTTATTGTAGTCTACTTTAGTTCTTCCTCTTTAAAAAGACCCCTTATCCTACTACAAGCTATTAGATTTAATAGTTATTAATTAATAATGTAAACTAGAGTAAGAATTAAGTTGAGTTGAACTGATTGATAGATGTATTAATGTGAGTTAGTTGTATTCATTCTAGTATTACTTTCTACTGCTATTTTATCCTCTCTGTTAGCGTGCCTTACGTAAGGGGGCCTACTAATTCATTGTTTGACCTCAGTTCATTGTACTCTAATACAGTTACCTTTGACTAGCTACACTAAGGTTGTTCGGGTATAAGAGTCGTTTCATGATCTAACACGAGCTAGACTAAATATCATATGCCTAAAGAGGTGTCAGATTTCCATGGTTACTCAAATACTCGTGCACGTAGGGGTAAGAATTGAGTTCATTGAGTGCTCTGCCTATCATCTGCCTGCTGGCTGCTATTGATATAATTCGTGATGTTCTTTGATTACTCTCCTGCCCCAGAGTTACCCTTTTGCGCGCGTCACCTGATGGCTCCTCTCCTTAGAATTTATTATTAGGCTGTTGTTAAGATATTAAGGTACGGTTTTTGCGATTTTTGGTGGGTTTTTAGGGTGGGCCGAGGAGTGGGGAGACACGTTGTAAGCTGACAAGCTGAGTGTGTGGCTAGTAAGCTGGTGGCGGTACACACGCCTAGTCGCAGTGGTCAATGTCCGTCCAAGCGTGCCGGGACGCACGGTGTCGCGGGATGGATTCGCACTTTGGACCTTCGCTACCTTTATTCGCAAGTGCGCAGACATCTAGCTGCCGCGTTATTGTTCTACAGCTAAATCTTCCCTAGGACAACACCCTCTAGCAGGGGCTGTCGCGACATGGGTCATGCTGTCGATCATTTCGTTGACGCCATCAATCGACTCGTTGCAGCCGCTCTACAGCCTCGCGGCTGGCACTCTGCGCGTGCGTAGAGCTGCGTCTACCCCGCCTGAGGCCAAGTGCCACGCCATCGCGAAACCAAGAATATGACACACCACACCAGTCTCAGTTCGCGACTCATAGATCGCTAGTTTACCGTTGAATATCTGGAGCCATACTCCTCTCCTTAGGCCGACCTCTACAGTGAACGGCACAGCTCGTTGCCACACGCTCGATCTACCAGGCTGCCGCGTTGAGCCTATCACGTCTCGTTCCCACCGCATACGCCCATCGCACATCCACACGAGTCGATGCGTCTTCTGAAGTACGATGAAGATAGAGAGCTCACTATCATCAGCTTCGGCGAGAACGCGATACCTCCTTATGCGATACTTTCACATACTTGGGGAGCAGATGCGGAGGAAGTGACTTTCGCGGACCTTGTGGAAGGCGATGGCAAGGCTAAGTGTGGCTACAAGAAGATTCGCTTCTGCGGAGAGCAAGCACAGCGTGATGGCCTGCAGTACTTCTGGGTTGACACATGCTGCATCGATAAGTCGGATAAGGCTGAGCATTTTGGTGCTATCCGGTCCATGTTTCGCTGGTACCAAAACGCGGCGATATGCTATGTTTATCTATCAGACGTATCGACAAGGACGCGGAAAGCCAGCAGTATGCTTACCGAGTTTACTTGGGAGCCCGCTTTTAGGTCAAGTCGCTGGTTCACACGTGGCTGGACGCTTCAAGAGCTTCTTGCCCCAAGGACAGTCGAGTTCTTCTCTCAAGAATGGAACAAGCTCGGTAACAAGATATCGCTGAAGTCGTTGATCAGCCAAATTACTGGTATCCCACACCAAGTACTCGACGAAGACTCTCTTTCCCAGTTTGAAGTCAACGAGCGCCTGCGTTGGAAAGGTGACAGAAAGACCAAGCTAAATGAGGACATGGCATACTCATTGTCAGGTATCTGTGACGTGGATATCGCGCCCGTGTATGGCGAAGGCGAGGAGGAAGCGTTCAGACGGCTTCATTATGAGATTCGGAAGCTGAAAGACTGCCTTTGTGACTTACGTTCTAGTAATCCTCGTAACGACAAGAAGCGCATTGAGGATACGAAAGGTGGACTACTCGCAGACTCCTACCGCTGGGTCCTTGACAACACCACTTTCCAGCAATGGCAACGGGACCCACACAGCCGACTGCTGTGGGTGAAAGGTGATCCTGGTAAAGGCAAGACGATGCTGCTCTGTGGCATTATCGACGAGCTGCAGGGTTCGATGCCTAGAACTGCCCTTCTCTCGTACTTCTTCTGCCAGGCGACCGACTCGCGCATCAACAGCGCCACGGCCGTGCTACGAGGGCTGTTGTACATGCTCGTGAAGCAGCAACCGTCGCTTGTATCGCACGTCCGCAAGAAGCACGATCACGCCGGCAAAAGCTTGTTTGAAGACGCGAACGCCTGGGTAGCCTTGACAGAGATCTTCGTGGATGTGCTACGAGACCCAAGCCTGCGCCCAACATATCTAATCATCGACGCGCTGGATGAATGCGTCACTAATCTACCGAAACTATTAGAGTTTGTCGCAAAGCAGTCATCTGTGTCTTCCTGCGTTAAGTGGATCGTTTCTAGCCGCAACTGGCCAGATATTGAAGCACAGCTAGAGCGGGCAGGGCACAAAGTGAGACTGAGCCTTGAGCTCAACGCAGAGTCGGTTGCAGCAGCGGTTAACGTCTTCATCCAGCGAAAGGTAGATCAGTTGGCGCAGGAAAAGCAGTACAAAGTAGAGACTCAACATGCCGTGCTCCAACATCTAAAGTCAAACGCGAATGATACCTTTCTCTGGGTGGCGTTAGTGTGCCAAGATCTGAGAGCGACACCGAAATGGAACGTGCTAAAGAAGCTAGCCTTATTCCCGCCTGGGCTAGACTCCTTGTACAAGCGAATGATGGAACAGATAAGCAAGTTTGACGGCGCCGAGATTTGTCGGCAGGTGCTGGCTTCGACTGCGGTCTTGTATCGACCTGTCACGATCGTGGAACTGGTTGCGCTTGTTGAGCAGCTTGAAGACCTTGTCGATGATCTAGAGTCAGTGCGGGAGATCATCAGCCTTTGTGGATCATTCCTTACCCTGCGAGACGACACAGTGTACTTTGTGCATCAGTCCGCAAAGGACTATATCTTCGCAAGAGCGTTCCATGAGGTCTTTCCAGATGGAACTGAAGACACGCATCGGATGATCTTTTCGAAGTCGCTAGCTATTCTATCCAGAACATTGCATAGGGACATGTACAGCCTGGAAGCGCTAGGGTTTTTTGTCGAGCACATCAAACCGCCTGATCCAGACCCATTAGTAACCTCACGCTATCCGTGCGTTTACTGGGTGGATCATCTTCACGACTCGAAACCTAAGTACTTAGCGAACAGTGTTGATGACCCTCAAGCTATAGCTGTTGATAGGTTTTTAAGGAAGAAGTATCTCTACTGGCTAGAAGGGCTCAGTCTGTGCAAGAGTTTGGGGAGAGCTGTAGTCTCGATGGCGAAGTTGTGGTCGCTAGTGCAAGTATGGCATCCAGAACTGTATATCCGTATAGAGTACATGATGTAGATGCTGACACAAGTAGGAGATGCGGGACCACGACCAACTTTCTCAGCTTATTCAAGACGCACGGCGATTCGTTATGTATCACAAAGGGGCAATCGAGAGTTATCCTCTTCAAACATATGCGTCTGCGCTGTTGTTCAGTCCGACAGGTAGTCTGATTAGACGACTGTTCCAGCACGAAGAGCCACAAGAAATCACGATCAGGCCAGCTATGAGCGATGGCTGGGGCGTGTGCCTGCAGACCCTCGAGGGCCATAGCAGTTATGTCTACTCGGTCGCCTTCTCGCACGACTCGGCCCAGCTGGCATCGGCGTCGGTCGACAAGACGGTCAAGATCTGGGATACGAGCAGCGGCGCGTGCCTCCAGACCCTCGAGGGCCATAGCGACTGGGTCAACTCGGTGGCCTTCTCGCACGACTCGGTCCAGCTGGCATCGGCGTCGAACGACAAGACGGTCAAGATCTGGGATACGAGCAGCGGCGCGTGCCTCCAGACCCTCGAAGGCCATAGCGATTCGATCAGATCGGTGGCCTTCTCGCACGACTCGGCCCAGCTGGCGTCGGCGTCGAACGACAAGACGGTCAAGATCTGGGATGCGAACAGCAGCGCGTGCCTCCAGACCCTCGAAGGCCATAGCGATTCGATCAAATCGGTGGCCTTCTCGCACGACTCGGCCCAGCTGGCGTCGGCGTCGGTCGACAAGACGGTCAAGATCTGGGATACGAGCAGCGGCGCGTGCCTCCAGACCCTCGAAGGCCATAGCGGTTATGTCAGATCGGTCGCCTTCTCGCACGACTCGGCCCAGCTGGCGTCGGCGTCGTGGGACAAGACGGTCAAGATCTGGGGTGCGAGCAGCGGCGCGTGCCTGCAGACCCTCGAAGGCCATAGCGATTCGATCAAATCGGTGGCCTTCTCGCACGACTCGGCCCAGCTGGCGTCGGCGTCGGTCGACAAGACGGTCAAGATCTGGGATACGAGCAGCGGCGCGTGCCTCCAGACCCTCGAAGGCCATAGCGGTTATGTCAGATCGGTCGCCTTCTCGCACGACTCGGCCCAGCTGGCGTCGGCGTCGTGGGACAAGACGGTCAAGATCTGGGGTGCGAGCAGCGGCGCGTGCCTGCAGACCCTCGAAGGCCATAGCGATTCGATCAAATCGGTGGCCTTCTCGCACGACTCGGCCCAGCTGGCGTCGGCGTCGGTCGACAAGACGGTCAGGATCTGGGATGTGAGCAGCGGCGCGTGCCTGAAGACCCTCACTATCGGCAAGGCTCTTCACAACTTATCCTTTGACAATACTGGTTCTGCTATCTGCACTGAAATAGGTACTATCATTATTCGGAGCTCACAGGTCTCTAGCATGAAAAATACCGGCGAACCTGAGCGCACTGTGTATCTAGGCGTAGGCCTTAGCTCAGACAGTATCTGGATTAGCCATGCCGGCAACAATATACTGTGGCTACCATCAGAGTATCGACCGTCTTGCTCGTTGGTGTGCGGAACTGTGGTTGGTATGGGTGTTGGAACGGGAAGAGTCTGGCTTTGTAGTACCAACTTTAACCATAGATAGAATTGTTTGTAGTGACAAACGAGGGTTTGTTCTCCTCTCCTGTACTTCTTTCTCTTCTTTTCTCCTTATCTCTATTTCATAGAGGGGGACGGGGATGCACACAAATATATAGGTTACGTATCGCCACGTCGAATCTTCGAGAATCCTACAGGGGAGGGGCTGTTAACACGTTGTGGCTGTCGGTGGACTCTAAGAACTAGGTTCTCGCTGTTTGTAACTTCTTCTCCGGCACGCAAGGCATCTGGAAGAGGTAGGTACAAGGGGGGTGCAAGTGGGACTGATAATAGTAGGCCCTAGGGAGCTGAGGCCATAGAAACTCATCGAATGAGTCACGTATTGTATTGTATTTCTATACAAAAAAAGACA
>JALNQF010000133.1:0-121097 GCA_028456385.1 Ophiosphaerella korrae | reverse complement strand
TGTGTGTGTGTGTGTGTGTGTGTGTGTGTGTGTGTGTGTGTGTGTGTGTGTGTGTGTGTGTGTGTGTGTGTGTGTGTTTGTGAATGTGGGTTGGTATTGTATTGGGGTTTTTTTTGGGCGGGTGGGGCGAGGTGGTTGTTGAGAGGAGCGAGGCAGAGATAGTGACTGAAGATGTGGTTTTGCATCATTGTGCTTGATGGCGCGGAGCGGAGGGTCAGGGGCGTGATTGAAGTGCAGAAGTGTAGAAATATACGTCATGTATAACTGTGGAATCAGACCATGGCCAGTCGAGCTTTTGGATCTAATTTATGGTGTTCTTTCCTCTCTGTGAGTATGAGCTTGAGCGAGCTTTCTCTCCTCACCTTTGTACCACTTTGACTGTTGCAGTTGTCCCTTTGCTAAATGGAATCTGGCCGTAACACAGCTACAAGGCTAGTAGGTGCGGAAGTAGAGCCACATATGCGTAATGTGTTCGATGGGACCCAGCGCTTGATACTAAGGGACCGATATTCGATCGGTCCTGTGCGTGGCCTTGCTCGAACAGAGTGTAAGATCATTCGATGATGCAACAACACTAAACTCCAGTACAGTTAGCCTTGCGATGAAGACACCTATTCAGAAGCAAGCAATCATACTGTGAGGCTCCAAAGGTGCATCTCTGGTTACGGCCCGGCACGGGCGCAAACCATGGGTGATGTTGCATGTTCACAAGGCTGGGCGGTCAAGACAGGGCTACCAGGGAACCGGCGTCAAGGCGTACCAGATCTGACATGTTGGCGAAATGATTGGTGGATCGAATAGGACTGAGATTTGTCTGGCTGTGGTTGGCAATAACCTGGTTGGTGGATGCAACGTCATGTGTTACCAACAATCAACCTCACCACTTTGGGCGCAAAGAGAATGCTAAGAACATTGAAGTGGTTGGCTGCTGCCTCTTGAATGTAATGCAGATCAAGACGCCATGCTTGTCCGCCTGTGGTAAACTGTACTAAAGTCAAAATATATGTGCCTCCTGAACCCACCAGGACTATGTGTACGTGATAGGGTATCTTCCCCAACGCCAGAAAATGCTATAGTTACAACAAATATTATCGCCTTCCTTCAAGAAGCGCGAGTCGAACTCCTGGGTTCTCTTTTTGGTATTTTCTTGCCATGTCGTACACAACCTCTCCCCACCTGAATTCCCCACTCCGGGATTTTTGCTTGCATGGACTGTGTTTGAGCGGGAGGAACCAGTCGAGAGGTTTCTCACCCATCGTATCTGACCACCCTTGCATGAGGGATGTTGCCCATGGATGCTGAAACGGCTTTGTCTGCATTACGACAAATACGCGACCGTTGCTTCTCTGTACAATTCGCAATATAGGCCAGTCATCGTCGGTGTCAAGGTTCTTAGGATCGCTATGAGACGGGGTGGGCGGGGTAGGAGGCGACTTCGGCTCATGTGGCATCCTCGATATCAAGAAAGCAATATTTGAAACACCGCCTCGTTGAAGTGCTTCCACTGACGTGTAATTGATGGCGAGATTGTAACCCGTCATACAGCTCATTGTAGACCCAAATATACAGAAGACTACACTGACAGCCAGTGCACCTATCCAGGTGCCCGGGTGAGAACCAACCTAGTGAGAATCAGCCTTTGATACTAGATGGTGTAGCATGAATTGGATTTACCTTAGACATGCGGTCAGCTAAGAAAATGGCCACTACGATCCAGGCATAGGTAATATAAAGCGCAGCATAGAAAACCGACTGCAGGAAGTATTTGTGTGTTGTTTCTCCAATGATTCCACCAGCCCAAGGGCAATAGTGGTCCATTTTGCGGACACAGCGACCCAGCTCCTTGCAGTGGTGGGCTCTGTCCGGCTTGAACGAATTGCATTTATTGCAGAAGAGAGGAACCCCTTTGTAGTCACAAATGTATGCATCGTATTGCTCCATATGCCCCGAGTTTACATCCTTCTTCTCAAGCGTCAAGTCACCAGGCAGTACTATATCTGGCTTTGACCAAATGACCTGAAGAAGGCGCATCCATGATATGACGAGTATGAGAAGCAATATGGCGTATATGACGATGAGCGCGATACCGGTCGACCGCCGAGGTTGAATGTTAGATTTTTGGAGGTCGCTGGA
Source organism: Ophiosphaerella korrae (assembly GCA_028456385.1). NCBI lineage: Eukaryota > Fungi > Ascomycota > Dothideomycetes > Pleosporales > Phaeosphaeriaceae > Ophiosphaerella > Ophiosphaerella korrae. Next base: position 118,964 of record JALNQF010000133.1, on the reverse strand, counting down.
GGGATTTATAAGATACTGGATGCATATCAAATAGCAAAAAACCCAGCTGACATAGCCAATCACACCAAGTTCGAGGAGAGGGATGATGACGGATGTCGCCTGCCCAAGTTTCTGTTCGAGCGGTGTCGCATTACGCGCTTCAGGCTTTTGTCGTGAATCTACAGGAGCAGGCGCCATGATAGGAGGACGGCGCAAGTTGCACCTCGCGTTGAGGTTGGAGACGACGTGAGGTTGGTGCAGGAGGTCGGATGACGCGGCGCCGGTACGTAGTGCCAAGCAATCTGCCGATCTGCCATTGGACAAAACATCACCGCTGGTCAACCCCACCACACTCCCCTCCCCCACAATAACAACAACAAATCTCGAGCATTACTCACGAATTCACGTTGTGGGAGGCATGATTTACTCCAATGCTTGGTTGAGCTAGTAATAGCAAGTCAATGGTGAGAATATCGACATGATGACGGGTAGTTACACGATGAAAGTGAAGGACCTCCGGAATAAGAGCGCTACTGCAAAGCTAGCCCAAGTCCCTTCACCGGCAATCTTCGCATTTCCACAGCCTTGTCGCTATGGCCTCACGCCTGTCGCTAAAGATGGCCCCGAGGTGGCCCCCAGAATCGGATTGCGAGTTTTGGCCCCCCAAAGTCGCTCGAAATTGCCCTCTTCGGCAACAGATAGGTTCAGGGCATGTTGGAGGAGTGTCACAGGGCAAATGGAGCCTCATAATGTGTCAATTCGGGGCAACTTTTAAAGTGAGGCTCTGATATCTTGGGGGGCATATATACTACTGCGCCCTCTCAAAAATTTTCGACGCCGAAATACACCGCCATGTCACAAATAGCCGAAGCCTTACATTCTGATCTGTAATCTAGGCAGCACATGGTATTGAGTTTATCGCACTCCGGTGAGTAGGCGGCTTCTTAGTAGACCCCATGAAGTTCTAACTCAAAGCAGACTTTCCCGACACTGCTCCATTCATAATGTGATCCGACAGATGGTAGCGCAACGATGCTGCACTGGCCCAGATATCAAAGACCAAAAACGCCCCACAAGCTCAATGAGAAGCCCCGGGTTCACTGCCACATTGGGTGCATCACCGGTATCAGCCCTGGCCGGCGGTGTGCAGGCCTAGGTCTCCAAGCAAGATTTCACAAACAAATCGGCCTGGGTGCCGGGTATTCGCCGGATCACATCGACTTTAGTCGCTAGCCTCTCAGCTTAGGACGAGGTCAACAACGGATATCGTGCTGCTGGTCGTTTGAGATTACCGCCCCTTTCAGAACATTGTCGTACATTCAAAACCGGTCGGTCTATCATATGACAGGTAAGACAGGCTGTGGGTGTATAGGCTAATTTCGAAATAACCTGGCTAGTGTTATTTTGCAGTTGCTTGGGTAGCCTGGAGCTATGGCACAGCCTTATCAAAATTCGGTCCGTACCTGCAGATTTGGTAGCCCTCTGGGATTATCGCTACCTACAAGAATTCCAGAGACCAGGTAGATCACAAGTGCCGACATTAGCCTCGATATAGTGCATCGAACCCTGCTTTTCATAGATTGTTATAATACCGAGGTACGTTGATATTCTAGTATTAACTTTGTTGAATTTATTCGTAGCGTTTCTTTAACACTTCAACCATTACGCCTTACGAAATATTGCAGGCAACCAGGTAAGACAGCGTGTAACCACGTGAGCAACGGACCCATCGCCATCGCTAAGCCTACGCTTAACCGGTATGAAGTCGTTGCCCACCTTACCTATCATCTACCTCTCTCGCCCCTTACTCATGGACGGACCACCATGCTTACCGGTATGCTACCAAACCAGGCCAGATTACTCCCTTCTTTTGTACCAAAGCCGCGAGGCATAGATTGAATCCTCATCACCGAGACCCACTCTTGCTGCCAAAAGCTCACACTACTATGATTCTATGGACACCTGCACAATACCATACTTGCGCACTTATCTAGTGGTGGCTAGTGATTTGCCTAGTCTAGTCCTTCTCGACGCTCGCGGCTTCCTTATTGGCTGTTTACTGTCCTCAACTGCTTGCGCCTAAGGTGTATATACCCTTGGCCTGAGCGATGGCCCTGTCTCAAAAGTCCCTCCTATTCCTCCTCAGGTATTTCTGGATTCCTGGCGCGAGAGGGGATCAGGGTTGCCCTGTATAGGCACACAGATATAAAGCAGGTACGGGCTTTTTTGTCTCGTTCTATATAACATCTAACCACTACCTTTCAATTTGCCCTCATCGCCTGCAAGCAATCCCCGACTACTCTTCTTGTGCCTCTACTGCCTTCTTTCAAGACATGAACGCAACGGATACAACATATTTGCTTCATTCGAAGCCCCAGTTCCCAATGAACTATAAATACAATAACTCCACTGAGAGCCTTGAGGGCATCGATAGTGCCTCTCAACCTTCAACTCCATCAACATTTTCCATCGAAAACCCCTTTGAAAACTCGGCGAACGGGTTTTTCACTCAAACCGGGGCGACCATTGAACACGGGGAAGCGCCTGTGGATGGTGGCAAGAAACCGAACATCATCTGGTTTTGCCACGCATGTGGCACAGGGCCTTACCTCGATTGGCAAAATGTATGCGTGGGCTGCGATCATAAGAAGTGCGATAATTGCAAAAGGGAAAAGGCGCCGTGAGTCTATCTATTCGCGCCAATACTGCATACTCGTTGCCTTCCCATCAGCAACCTCGTCTATCCTATTTCTTACTTGCAGACACTGGCCATCCGTCTGTGTTCACCACACCAATCCTTGGCCAATCTACCGGAGCTTTCTTTGGTCCAGCATTCAGGGTTTTGAGGCATTGCTGGTGTTCAGTCAATACCCATGCTTCCGTCCTTGAACAGCCTTTTGCACTTGTAGTTTAGACCTATTTTCAATCAATTCAATACGCTATTTATCCATATATTGATCTCTGCGCATTTAAATATTCGAGTTCGTTTTATGTCGGCTGGTGATTAGACTGGCTCTCAGATTCTTATCCTCTCTTTGCATATCAAGCTTATAAGAGATAATGCGATTTCGATATCTCATTTCCTGGTCACTTGCCACGTTTTTGCTGCAGGTACATGAAACATGCGGTGAAAATACCTGGTTAGTCATGAAACATTCTTCAGATGCTGTGGCCAAATGCTTAAATGCACAGTTGCATAGTTTGTCGAAATGCGGTCAATCTTACTAGATGATTGCGGTGAAGTCCGAGGCAAGGAGCCTACGAATAAAGCACTAAAGCCACTCTCTAGCCACACCGGCTGCCGGATTACGAGAAGGCGAGAGGAGGACTGAGTAGCCTTGCCTTGCCTTGCCTTGCCTCAGCAACGCGCTAAGCTAGAACAAGTTCGCCTGTAGCCTGATTTGCCTGACAGCCTTGCGTGGTTGACATGCGCCCACCCCGGCGGTCCAGTGACTGATCACACATAGAGAGCTGTGTTCTCCGTCTCCGGTCTCCTTAGCCAAACTCTCTCCGACCTCATAACCCCCATGAACGTCCTTCAGTATCCACATTCTATACTATAAATACGATTAAGAGTCACATCTCAGCTGTGACGGACGGCGAGAGGCATACTAAAGGACCTCTATACAGCTTCGGGGGAGGCGGAAATGAAGCTTTCGCCATTCATCGTGAGGGCACGGGTGGCCTTAGGGTAAAACATAGTGAAGGGCGAAAGGGGCGCAGCGGGGGAGAGAATTTAGTGGTGCTGCCATAGCACGATGTCGGAACACAAGAAGGAGACCGGGAGCGCCAGGAGGGGGTATAAGACTACGGGCTCTGCACTGCACAAGATCACTATCCCGCGCACTGCACTCATCACTCATACTCTCCATAAGCCTCTGAGCCTTTGGCTTGCCTTCTAAGCACAAATACCATCAAAGTTCAGGATGCCGTACTGGTTCTGCCGTAAGTCATCCCTTCTAATTTGGCTCTGATAAAGTATTGACACGGACTAGCCGATTGCAAGGACGGCCCATACAACAGCGATGTTGTCGTTATTTGCATCAACTGTGGAAGGGGCCAATATTCTGCACGCTCCCCATTAGAGCCACTACATACCAAAGCACAGCATTCCCAAGACTGCTCAGCGGATATTCCATATATCGATGCCAACAACAACCAAGGCCTGACAGCTCACTTCAACGCGGATCACCCCCCATACCACCAGCATGGCGAGAAGGAGTATCGGTGGGTGTGTTGTCAGTGCTTTTACGATAATAGCTGGGCCTTGAACCCGGTCTGCCTGGGCGACGGGTGTGACCACAAGAAAGGTTGCAGTCGTTGCGAAACGTATCAAAACCACTGACAAGAGGACGGGACGGTTGGGGTATGATTGAGATGAGTGGTGTTGGAGGTAAGCTTCAAGTCTCGTGCGATTCATACAACAATCTTACTCTGCTAGGCATCGTGTTTATATCTTTTTCAAAGCTTGTTGGAGTTGAGGTTGAGTTTGTTGGCCGAGCACCTACCCCTACCCCTACCCTTCCACACAACCCCTTTCCTTTGGTTTCCTAGAACTAGGTTACCCTTCGTTTTAGCCTGCATTGCCTAGATTTGTGCTGGTCTCACAACCATGGGAATATCTCATCCTCTTGTTAAGCGTAGCTCTATCTCTAGAGTTTGCTTAGTGTTGCATTGCATGCGATGGATATCTCAGTGCAATCCCGCTTCAGTGGAGCGGGCGCGCACACTTCTTTTGGGAATCTCTGTTCCCATTTTGCTTTTCCATTGGGTTGGTACGGAGTTTTTGATTGGTTTCTAGAAAGAACAGAAATAAAGTTGTTGTGACTAGTTTCAGAATATGTTTCAACCTCTAATTGTGAACCTAGACTTTGCAACCACGTATAGGTTAGAACGCCACAATGTGGATGTGCTTGACGTTGGTGTCTTCTCTCGCTGTTGTAGGTATACCGTCAGACCCCATGATACCTCAAACAACGTTAGCTAGAGCTGCGCCCCTTTGGAGGCTCTTTGGCAGACTCTCGGTGACCGGGTAGTAGGTAACAGGACGCAGGCACCAGATGCTTGGGCACCCAAATCTTATCTTGTGTGATGTTCAAGCTGCCCAAGGTAGACTGCGCGTTAGGGCGGCGTAGTCTGCGTTAGGTGTGGCGTCCGTAAAGAACGTCAGGCCAGGCGCCCTGGGCCGCCCACCATCAATGTGTGCTTGCCAGGGCATCATAGTGGCCAACACCCTTGTCAAGGCAATCATGTCGCAGATTCGCGACATGACGATCGGGCAATAGCCGCGTTGTGGCGAACGTTGAAGGATACGCCTCTGCCGAGTTGACATGGTTGGTACGCTGACAGGTTATTTCTAAGGCCTTGTTATTCGAAAATCGAGAGTGAAAAACATACGGTGTTTTTGCTTAATGCTAGAATACACAACAAAGGGACGATAGGCAGATTTGCTGACGCACTTGTGCTGTGCAACAATCAGTTGCTCGCCCCTTAGCACAGGCAGCAATGTGCAAATGCGCGCTAAGCAGCAAAGCCACATCACAGTACAAGCCCTTTCGCCTTTTCTCGTTGCCCCTGGAGGATCGTAGATAAATGACAATCGTGTTGACGAAGCCTTGTTTGATTGTTCGCTGCGCCCTTCGCCCTTCGCCCTCCGGGCTGTCGAAACTGGCCCTGAGCGATACAAGGATCCTAGCGCCTAGAGGAGCTGAAAGGGGCACACGTGTAATCCTATTGCGTCGAAGATGGTGTGCTGCTACTACTGTGTGTTGGATCGCTTGAGGTCCTTCTGCTGATGCCTCAAAGCCCCAAAGAAGTCGGACCGACATACAGCCTCATTTCGTCGCGTTGTTAACATGACGCTGCCAGAAACAGTAATGGATTTCCAAAGTATTCGGGGCGTCATGGATGCTCACCCAGGGCTGAAGCTGGGCGGCTGAGAGGTTATCGCCGGAAGGAAGATGGAGGTTCAGGGAATTGGCGGCATTAAAAAGGCGCTTGTCCCAATCAAGCGCACCTTTCGCCCCACAATACCTAATTAGTGCCAACGTGCTAGCCTTGACTACCCTACTGATATCCGATATTGCACGGCCTGACCAACAGTGTTTCGATTCTTGTGAATTATTGCACGGCATTTGAACACTGCGAAATCAAATCTCCGAGCTGCCAGATCGGAGTTGCTCGTTCTTTATCCTTGTCTGAGCTGTGCATGATGCAGAATGTCGTGAACAGCTTCACTTTATGCACAGAGTTGCCAGCGGCAATCATGCTGACCATGAGCCTGGTCTTCCAAGGTGCCACGGCTGCCATCTCGACTGCCATGTCAAGTAAGCATTCTGGCCACCCCGACATGCGTCAGCCTATCGGGCGGGATTCCTTGCCATCCGCAGCTCTGCGTCGTGTTTACAGATGACCCTCGGGTCTGGCCTGCGCCATCCTTCTCCAAGCCTTCGACGCCATCTTCTCCACGTTGAGCCCCATACTTTCGTGCATCCCTCGGCTCCTAGATATACATACCAGTTAGTGGATACACACATGCCAGACTAGATGGCGACTACGTCAATAGCACGGCAACAGCCCTTTCCCCATCCGCAACCTCGGCAGCTATATAGCTACATCGCCCAACCGCAACTATATAGCGACCACTACCCCAACCGTGAGAACATTTCTGATGGATTAGTGTCCATAGCTCTCACGTGTTCCAGCCACCGCAGCCTCAATACCAATAACGATGCGGTGAAGGGCGTCGTACTGGTGCAATCCAAGATAAAAGCCGAACGGGTCTCTATCAAATTTATTGGTCGAACGACATGTCGTATAACCAACGAGAGGAATCCTAGGAGCCACCACGTTGCGACAACAGACTTGTTTTGCCATGAAAGCACCTTGTTTCGACGGCCTACGCCCAGCGCGGATTGCCCGGCTAGACGCATTGAATTTCCTTTCGAGTTCAGGTTCCCAGAAGCTGTTGAATTAGATGCGCAACCGCAGAATGATTCTATATTCCAAAAGGATGAATTATTTGAGCACGAGAAGGACCATGCGCTTCCGCCATCGCTATGGTGGAATGAAAACACGATTCGATGCGAGTACTTCCTCGAAGCCGAATTCGTCACCAAAGAACGATCATTCACATTAAACCCAGTAGTCATACATCAGCTCCGATTCAGTCCATCAGTTCCGGAAATCGGCCTACCAGACCAAGCTGCCCTACTCCCAACCGCGCCCATCCGGTTCGAAAGGAGATCTCGGCCATCAACCCCAGAACCTGGACAGGAGCGGAGAGGACCATTCAAGAGACTCAAGCACAGCCTAAAAAGCGACAAGGTCGAAGAATGGTCATCGACCTCCCTCCTCATCCTAAGCGCACCCCCCCAATACCGCGTCGGCACCATCACCGCGCTCAAAATCTCCCTCCAAGCTACCCTCAGCGACGGCCTCACCCAACCAGCCCCAGTCTACCTGCGTGGCATCCGCGCCCAAGCAATCGCCTACATAGCCTACCGCGTGCCCACAAGCCTCGCGCCAACCTCCGAAATCCGCAAAAACAGCACCGAGAAATTCGACCTGTTCAACTGCCGCTACGGCAAGCCTGGCCTCGAAATCACAGAGAACACGTTGCTCGACGACTTCGTCATCAACGCCATTGTACCGCCGACGTTTGCCACGTATGGCGTTGCGGTCAGGTACGATGTGCGCTACGACTTGCTGTTGGAGTGTGCGGACAAGGAGTCGGAGCATGGGGTTGAGATGAAGGATGTGAGTATCGAGCCGATGACGAGGGCGGGCGGGCATCTTGGGCCGCCGGAGACGCCGCCGCCGCAGCGGGGCTCGATTGATAGCGTGATGCCGTCTATGTATGGGTTCTTGCGGCCGAGGGTGGCAACGGTGTGGAGGCCAGAGTCTCCGCCGCCGTCATATGAGTAGTATGTGTGCAGAGGTGAATGGGTAAAAATGTAATAGACGAGTAACACGCCATCTGTTTACAAACTAGAGTTATCATCACTGTACTACAACAGTGATCCTACCAAAACGTATGAAGCCGTGATAACAGAAATCTAGTAGACGCAAAGAAAAAACAATCCTCCCTTGAACTCGATATTCGTTCAGTTTTACTGCTTTACACATGCGACCAAGAGCCGCTCGTAGTCGCCCCTTGTCTCGCCTTCTATCCGCTTGACAAGGTCCCTCTTGTACACTTTCTTAAACTCTGCGTAGACCGCGCTCATGAATTGCGGGTTCCAATGGCAACGAACGACGCGCTGGACAAGGAGGCTGTCCTTTGTGCCTAAACCAGCCATGGCGTCTTCCAGCCTGACGGCCTCTGCCTCCGCACGATTTACTGCACGGGCAACAAGCAGGCGAAGTGCATCTTCCATGTGGCCCGAGAAAGCGGATTTGATTTGGCTGTCAAGGCTCTTCTGGTAGCGTTGCTGATATGTTTGTGCAATGGCCTTGATCTGTGCATCGTTCTTGCTGATCAAGGTTTGGCAGATTTGGGCTGAGTTTTTGCTGGCAAAGCCGCCCATGCCATTTTGAAGATCGGTTACAGCTTTGTCGATTTCCTGGGGAATGACAGGTTGTGAATCTTCTGCGCGGTTGGCGGCTACGATCATCATGTACATTTGCTCTGTGCCGGCGCTGAGATCGCCCTTGAGATCGGCTTCTAACGTGCGCTTGAATAGCTGCTGGTATTTTTCTTTGATGGCTCTCATATCGGCGTTGCTACGACCGATGAGGATGTCGTCAAGAACAACCTCCTTGGTTCCTATACCCTTCATGGCTTCCATGAGATTCCAGCAATCAGAGGCTAGAGGACCCCGTGAGATCTCGACTAAGCCCTGCTTGAAGTACCCACTGGTTTCCTTTTCTAGGTCTCCGACCAAGTGGCGCGCGAATCTCTGGTCGTACTGTACGCGAATCGTCTCCATTTGCATTGGATCCTTCTTTGCTACTACGGCAATGACGGCCTTCTCATCAGTACCAAAGCCCTTCATGGCTTTACGGAGTGCCTCAATGTCGTGAGTAACGTCGATTGATAGTGTTTTTTGCGGACCATATCCAGGTGATGGCTGAGTTGGTGGGCCGCCATAACCGCCACCGGGTGGTGGAGCGCCATACTGTCCAGGGGGCGGAGCGCCGAACTGACCTGGAGGAAACGCTCCATATTGACCTTGCGGAGGTGGTGCTCCGTATTGGCCTTGTGGAGGTGGCGCGCCGTATTGGCCTTGTGGGGGTGCGCCGTACTGGCCCTGGGGAGGAGGAGCACCATATTGACCTTGAGGGGGTGGTGCTCCATAGTGCCCTTGAGGAGGGGGAGCACCGTATTGACCTTGAGGGTGTGGTGCTCCATAATGCCCTTGAGCAGGGGGAGCACCGTATTGACCTTGAGGAGGGGCGCCGTATTGCCCTAAAGGAGGGGCGCCATACTGTCCTGGTGGGGGTTGTTGGCCGTAGCCTTGCTGAGGCGGATAACCACCGTACTGTTGGTTCTGCATTGGAGGTTGTTGTTGATAGTAACCTTGTTGTGGAAGCTGACCGTATCCTTGAGGTGGAGGTGCTGTCAGGTATTAGTATTTGTTCACGCTCAGCTGCCAAGTGATGCACTAGACGGAAGAATGCATGATCGCTCAAGCTTATTTAAAGGTCTGGTACTTACGGCCTTGGTGTGGCGGTTGTCCATAGCCACCTTGGTTATAGTTGTGTGCCATTTTCTTACTATTCTGTAGAAGAACGGCGATGGTGGCGCTCTTAGCACGTAGTATTGCCTGCGACAAACAAGGATGTGAATCAGAAAAGATACAGAGAGGGTAGAGCTATCCTGGCGGCAAGCACTTAAGACCTACCGCAGCAGGTGCAAGAGAGGTAACACGAAGAAGGCTGAGTATTTGGCTTGAGGCGCAGGCGGCAGTGGTTAATGAAGAGAAAGTACAAACACAGCCCCCGAAGGTCACGGTGGGGTAGAAGGAACAACACCATGACGCGCGAAGCTTTGATAAGCCAATGGACGCTTGGGAGCCCTGGGCTCCTGGCTCCGGTTCATTCTGTGGCATTTGATTCGACGCTCTGAGTCAGCCTAGTCTTGTCATAATCATCTAGCTTTGGTCGCCGCCACCATGCCTGGTGTGCAAGGCTGTGTGTTGTGGCGTGGCTACTTAGCCACATTCTTTGATTGGTCAAGGCCTGAAGTGACACCTGCCGGCAATAACGATTGTCAGAGGTCATACCTATCTCACTCCATCATCAACTACTCAAAATATGCCTGCGAATAACTCAGAAATGGTGCACGCAGGAGCTCATCAATAGCTATCAAGACTGGCGCCACACGTAACTAGTGCCATACTAGTGAAGCCGTTCTTTGCTCTCATCAGCCGTCTTCCTCTCCCTTCAGCCTCTGTTCGCGTCCTTTGACTTTGCTCATTCGCGAGATTTCTTCTTGAAGTACCGGGCATTCTTTCCTTCTCTTCGACCTCCTTAAGAATCTTGTTCAATTACTTGCGTGAAGGTTTGAGGAACCTGCAACGACCTATTGTGGTTGGACATAGTCAATGCCATCCGGCGCAAGCACTCACAGTGGCTGTTTTGACCCGCCTGGCTTTTATGGTGAGCCATCAAGATGGATGACCCGTGCCAGCACGGGTACAGCAACAGTTGGAGTGTAAGAAACATGACGCTACGGATATAAGATATGAGGCGCAAATATTTAATGTTAGCTCAGGTTACTCACACGATATTAGGGGCGATAGAGCCTGTGTGATCGAATCTGAATTCACAAAAGAACGTTTAGCAATATTGAAACACCTCATCTCCTTGATTCTTTGTGTCACAATCCAGTAAAGCCTACAACTGACGGATTTATTTCTGCTAGCTTACATCATACCAACGTTCATCCAGCGATCGGCAAACCGCTATTCTATTTCAACCAACCCTATCAATTCGTCCCACACCATTTCAACTCAAGAATTATCAATGCCAGGCACCCGAATCTTGCTGTCTCAAATAATCGTAGCGTGCTCCCCGCTGCCAAGACGGTTACATCATGGCATTCGCCCCTCACTTGATCGCGTCTCAGGGTAGACGGCCTTGGCGGGCCGGATAGTCGAGCGATCGGTTCTATTGGCAACGAGCTCCGCGGGTGCCGTAGATGGCGTAACATAAGGCTTAGCTCGCCATGTGAAGATGCTCGGTCAGAGATGTGGGCGCCGGTGAGAAATAGCGCCGGGCGTTATATATCTCAGCCTTCTGCAGTGAGCTACACACGTTGAAACGTTCAAACACAGATCTACATTCCACATAACGGGTTTGGATATCCACCTAACTATTACTGTACCCGTTCTGCAAGACAACACACGCGAGAAGCCGCATACGACATACGCTTTACGCCATACTGCCGATCACCACAGTCAGGGCAACCCTCGCAAGGCTTAGCATCAATCCAAAAGACTGAAAAATCCGTCCACAACCCCGGTCATAAACAACACCACTCCTCACCACTGCGCACGACACACCCACCACCAATATGTCGTCCTACGGCTCCTCTCACTCAGGCCACCACCCACCCCAACACCCTCCATACCACCACAACCAACGCCCCCAACCACCCTACCCCACAACTTCAGACCCAACATCCCCCCACCCGTTCTACCCCCAACAACCATACCACCACTACCAACAAACCTCAACTTCGCCGCCCACCCAAACCTATCTCTCCTCTTCCGCCCCAAACACCTTTTACCAGCCCCCACCAGCCCCCCAACACCGTCGCTCCTCCACCTCGCACCCCCCGCGCCCCACGGCTACAGCCCCCATCCAAATCCCGCAGGCGCACTTTTCACAGCCGGGGTTCGCGCGAAACGTCTCGCACCATTCACAGCATAGCGTGCACGACGCGCACGCGCACGCGTGGGGCGACGGAGAGGATAGGATTGAGCAGAGGGGTGCAAATGGGTTGGATGAGGAGACGTTGCGTGCGTATGAGCGGCGGTACGCGAAGGATCGGGAGTTGGAGAAGAGGCCGACGGTGGGGGGCAGTTTGATGAGCGTGGTGCGGGCGCTGGGGGGGAGGCGGGCGTGAAATTTCGTAGAGCGAGGGAGGTGAGGCGCTGGTCGTCTGGAACGGAGTTGGAGTTGTATACCCGGTTGGAAGGATGGATGGTTAGCAAATTGCACATGTACACAAGTTGATAAGACCAATAATTGATTGATTCCATTTCGCTACCCAGAAATCATGTTTCGCTGTACAGTCTCCATGAATGTATCTATGTAGTACAAAAGATCAAGATCGCTCAACGCCCTCAAGGATATGCCAATATGGGGCGGCCATCTCGGACTTCAGCGCTTGAAGCCTGCATCGAGAAGGTGCCGCCGTAGCCAAAAGAATAGCGCCGTGCCAGTGTGTATCTCCAGACTTTTTTGGTATCACGTTATATCTTGCAACCTCTACTTTCCTTCCCAAGACATGGTTGCGTCGCTCGTCGTGTGGCCGGTGATGCAAGTGGGACTCGGTAGGTTGTAGAGTCCGTTTAGTGCTCTGGACGGTGGTGTCGTACCTGCGCAATACGGTACGTATACCTTGTCAAGCGTCCCTGCTCGACGTTGGTGCCCTTTTCCGTGTAACTTCTCCAAATGTGTGCGGCTTGCGCAATTTAAACAAATTATGTACAGGTATTTGGTTGGTAAGAAGTAAATGCGCTCCGTTTTTCGATTCGTTGCTCAGTTGAAAATTTCACCAATATGACGTTCGTTCTCGGGTTTCCAAGTGCCTATCGCTAGTTAGTATTGAGGAATAGAAAAGAGAATAGTGTGTGGTTGGGCGAAGAGCGAGGCATGCCGATGCCATGGCCTCGGTGCTGTGCAGGTGCCATGACGTGAGCAAAAGTGCTACGTACCTTCAAATTGGTGCTTGACAAAAGCCATCGGATCATTTTCCTCGCCAGCACCCATAGTCTTGATACCAGGGCTAAAACTTGTGATTGGCAGAACAACGACATCGCCAACCTTCTTTGGGGCCTTCATACCCGTGAAGTGCTCCCAGGTAATGTTACCCTTGCTAGTGCTCATATCGAAATAATCAGGATTGTTGAAATAGGAAAATATGCTATCAGTCCATACGGCAGGGCCAGTGAATTCGATTATGCCCTTGTGGTCCTTGCTCAGCGTGCCCGCCTTTTTGCGTTCCAAGGTTTCCTGTGTGATGTTGGAAACGACATCGATGAGGATAGGGTGGCCTGGCTTAGATTGAATAGTCCATTGACAGAACTGGATGCGGCGCGAGTACCACTGAGCCCAATCCGGGCGATCCGGGTCAGCCTCGATGCCAATGACCATTCCGTAAGAGTTGGATGGCACATCGTGAGGCACCCAGTCAATAGCGCTTTTGAGAGCAGACGTGTCGATGTCCGAGTAGATGCCGCCTCTGGCGAGCAAAATCAGGTACCGAAAGAAGTCGGCCTTGAGGACGGGGAGAGGGAGGGCGTTGTAGGCTTCGAGTACCTCTGGCACAGAAGCATACAGATGACGAATCAGATGTACGGCAACATTATCGGTGATGACCTCGTGTACGAAAGACGGGTGGTGAACGGTCCAGCTGGCCTCTGCCTCGCGAAAGGCCTCGGTGAACTCGCCCTGAGCAGGAGTGTATTTCCACGTCTGCCAGATGTAGGCGGGTGTCTTTGTATCGACATCATAGGGAAACTGGTATTGGAGTTGCTCGTGGAGCGGCTTCTGCCTCAGCAGATCCATGCTGATCTGCGTCTTGGGCTTCTTGGCTAGAGCATCGGGAGTGTTGAAGGCCTTTTCCGTCTTTGCCGTCTTCTTCACGTCCTCTTTTTGAGCAGCCTTCTGCGCGTCCTGCTTCTCCGACTCGGACATCCATGTGGTCGGGCGGGGCAGGTCGTTGGCATTGCGGAAGGTGGGCGCAGTGGTTTGATGATGCGACTTGAAGAGGAAGAAGAGGGTCAGACATGCGAGGGAAAGCACGAGGGCCTTCTTGAAGGTGAGCATGATGGCTGCTGGAGTAGATTTGCGAACTGGGAGCGCCAAGGTGGCAGGCAAAGAGAGAAGCTGAGGATGCAGCAGTCAACTCTTGGAGGGCGTACACGGGTGCAAATACAGGTGCAGCGCAGAGACTCAGCGGGCGAGACAATATAGCACGGCAGACGCCCTTGCCGTGGGTGGTGGTGGGAGCAGAGACAGATTGCAAAGGGTCTGTGAGCGTGTCAGAGGCAATTGGGAAATGTTGACCTCTTATCTCTAGCCCTGCGTTGACCCTGGGCTAGGCCGGTTTGAGGCGGCGGTGCTGAATGGTGGAGATTGGAAAAATCGAGGCTGGCGGAGACTGACACGAGGGCGCTAAGGATCAGATAAACAGGCAAGGAAGAAAAGAGGAATCAGGATGATAGAGGAGTGGTAGCTGGAATAAAGTGCAGCGGCGAGGCGTGTGTTTTGAAGAGTCGCTCGTATCCATCCATCGCACTTGCGAGTGCAGGGGGGCAGGGCAAGCCCAGTTTCAGCCGATGCACACCACACTTTGGTAGCGCGGCTGTCCACTCTCTTCTGTGCAAGGCGGTCATCTATCTTTTGCCATGCCGCGCACCCTTTTTGCGCAGCCCACGAGCCGGCTGCTCCTGCTCTCTAGTCGCGCTCAGCTAATCATAGGCGCATTCCTTGCATGGCCACTAGCGCTGGGCCGCGCCACAGGGACCACACCCATGCTCCCGCTTGTTCTTCCTCTTCTTTTGCTTCTGGGAATGCCCGAGCCCTGCCATGATGGACGAACACCACCGATGTTGACACGCTTGTCACTCTGCTTCGGCCCGTCTTCTTGGCTCGTGCATTGCAAGTCCCACCACTCCCTTCGTGTTCCTGGCCAGCCTTCTCGCCGAGAGTGCGATCATCATCATCTGCCTTGGAGCCTCCTCGCGGACGGTAGACCGTCGGCGAGACCTGCCCAAAGACCGACGCGCGGCACCGGCAGGGTGAAACAGCAGTTTCCTCCTGTTGCGGCTTAGCCTTCCCGGACATGTCGCAATCTGCTAATGTTAGCACGGATGCGTCCTCTGCCTGCAGCCTTTGATCATTGCCACAAACTTCGTTGGTTGCGGCGTTGCCCACTTGCACCTGCTCAATACGAACAATGCTGCAGTGCTACTTACTCAGTCAGCACGCGCACATGCTACCACAGCTGTTCCGACTGGTGGAAGACGCCCATGCCAGACGTTGTCATCATGCACGCAGCAGCTTCGTCACTCAGGAAACTACTTCAACCTTGGATTGATATGACCAAGCTGGACCACTCTTCGCGTCATGCAGTCCAGTATCGCTCTATCCAAAGCAGTCCGGCCGGACACAACCATGCACTTCACAATCCCATCTTCAATATCATCCTGTGTAACATTGACCCGGCCAGGTCGCCAATCCAAGCACAATTACAATTTCTAGAACTCCACAAATCTACATCTACCGTGCACAAGCAGAAGATCGACAGCTGCACTATGCGATAAGGCAATGCAGCCAAACATCGGTTTAGGTGCCGATACTGCTACGTTACACACTACCGGGTTAACATCGTATATCCTGCAGTAGACGATGCTTGTTTGTGGGCATCGGTCCGCCGGTTGAACATCAACAACCACCATTTCTGATATGCATTTCATGCCATGAATTCACCGTGTTCGATCTTTACGAGCACGCAGCCTCGCAGGTCTCACACAGCGACTATTCGCCGCCGCCAACCTGCTAGTCGTCAGAAGTAGGGCATCGACACTCTACATGCCACCAGGCGCGGCTTCGTGCCCTCCGAAGTCCCAAGTACAGCGTCTCTCTAGTCCACCATCTGCCTCATTCATGCGGCATCTTAACCTCCCATCCAGACCTCACTCTCCCTGTTTGACGCTCATTCTGCCACCGCCAGCCTTACGTGTTCCCTCCTGCCATTGTCTCAGCCTGGGTTTCAAGGTTTCCCTCTCCTCAAATGCTCCTCCCATCGGAAGGATGCCATCCCCGCTCCCCAAGATTCTAGAACGCTTGTTCGTTTCGCCTGCGCGTGCCACGCCATCGCCCACCTCGTCCTACATCATCGTTCCCCACTCCATCGCGCCCTATTCCAGGTACCCAAACATGCATCGTCCGCCGCCAAATCAATACCTAGCTACCTGTTCTTATTGCCCCCAAGTCCGATCAGACTGTCCCATTTCTTCATTCCACCCATGTTAATTTTATTTTATTTTTGTACCTTTCTTTTTGCGTGCTTTGTTGAATCGAGCTTGGGGCAGGGACCAGCCTCGTCATCTCGGTGGTGCCATGGTTCTCGGCTTAATAGTGCTTAGTCGGAAGTCCGTGTGCGCTGCTCAATTCTGGTGTGCGGAGTCAGGATTATTGGTTGCTGGACGTAGTATCTCAACAAATACCGTAATCTGGGCTGGTCAGGTAGGTAAAAATACTTTGCGATACTTTGCGGTCGGCGAGGACGATTTATGCGGAAACGTGGTTTGAATTTGAATCTTGGACTTGAGATTTGGCTTGGATAATGCTGTGATTCATGTGTGATGTGAGGATATCTATGCTCTGCGCCAATCGTAAATGGAGTATGTCGCTCGAAACAATAACAACGCTAGATAAATACAAGAGGGTATATACGATGCAAACAGCCGCTATGCAACACCGAAATGCCCTAACCCTATCTATCAAATTTATCAACAAGAAAGTAAAGTCACCTAGATACCATCCAGATATAGCATCAAATGCTGTCCTGACGAGAAAATTCGCAAACGTGTCGCCATGCTACGGCATGTCTCGACCCTACTTATCCGAGCCATCACTCAGACTCTGCGAATGAATACCGTTCGACACTTCACACGTTAGGAACGAAGCAACTTCAATCACGCAGCGCTCTCACCATCCCCACCCCACCCATAATCAACCTTGCACCACAACCCCTCTTTCGGGCGCCTTGCACCCTGAATCTCCAATGCCGACACCCGCGCCGCCTTCTCGCGATTCACCCACTCGCTCACCGCGTGGCCGCGCTCCAGCGCATTGAGTTTCCACGCGACGTCGCTGCGGCCTTGGGACTCGCGGAGCCAGCGCATGAGTTGCACGGGGACGATGCCCGCGGGCATGTTTTGTAGGCTCGTTTTGTCGGAAGGGATCCAGCCCTGGAAGACGTGGAGGTATGTGATGCGCTGCCAGGCGTCATTCCAGTCGGGCCCGGGGGCTGCGCGGTTGTCGTACCACCCGTGCTCGAGTTGGGTCGGGACATATGGGCGCATGGTGGGGGGAGGCGTGGGCTCGTTGGAGGCTTCTGGGTGGTAGGGCGGGCGCCATGTGAGCGCCCGGATCCAGGAGCAGCCTTCGAGGTCGAGCCATTCGAGCGAGTATGTGTTTATGGAGAAGCGGCGCAGTATGTTTGCTGCTTCATGCCAGTCGTCGTCGAGGTCTGCGTAGAAGGACGTCCCACCAAGTGCTACCCTGGTGTATTTAGATTCCACAGAGGTTGTTGCCGAGTTGGGTGTCAAGGTTGGCCGTGGCCAGTATGCAAGAGATAAATGCGTGAGTTTATGTAGATTCACGGACATTTTTAGGAGGTCGGGCCACGAGGCCCATTCGCCGGGATGGGCAAGCGATAACCGGCTGAGATTGACGAAGTGCGGTAGGGTGAGTTGTGCGGGTAGCACAGCGTCTGCGGTGGCTTGATCATCAGCCTCATCCTCCCATGACTCCGCAACGTCAGGTGTCGCTTTCGCCTTGCCCCTGGAGCTGGAGTTGTCCATACTCATCGACTCGAGACGATCTGTCAGATGCGGCAGCATGCGTTTGAGACACCTAGCCAGATCGTTTATGGTGAAGTCATCATTCATGAGGCCTGTAAGGTCCAAGAACCGTACATCCAAAACCTTCTCGTCGTGACTTTGGAATAGTGTTTTGAACGACTTGAAAGTCAGGCACTTTTCATAGCCGTAACAGGTTAGGTAGCTCAGTAGAGCCTCTCTCGTCACCATGGGTAAGGTTGGCAAGTAGTGCTGTTCGTACTCGGACAGATAGGCCCAGTTCTCTGCAAACGACTGCAGACAGAGGTGCTGTAGGCTTCGAGGGTGTGGTAGGCGCTGGTTAAAAGTAAGAAAGCTGTAGAGACGTGGTTAAGCCTAGAAGGGAGTAAAGAGTAAAGCACTGGCCTGCCAGGGGCGCTTACCTTGAGCTCTGTGGCAGTCACACTTGCCAGGCGAGAAGTCGCCGGGGATGCTCGCTCGCCGGCCTCTTTTCGCTTGGGAGGGGGCTTGTGTTCGGGAGCATATCGACTTGATTTCAGCCAGCTGTTGGGTGCAGCTGGCCCCGGTGGCGGCCTTGCAGCGCTTGTCCTTCTCATGCGCACTCTGAGGCCAGTCTTTGGTGGGGGAGCATTAACTTCTGGTATGTGCAAGATTCGCCTCAAATCTGGCGGGACGGTGCGGCTGCTTACCCCCAATACCATCTCATTCCTCTGCTCTATGGATGCTCGTGGGGCTTGTTCACGGCGCAATTGTGCTATTCGCTGGTTCACGGTTTGAGGCTCGGCGGGGGTAGATGAGGAGGAGCGCGAGCTCTGGAGGGCCGGATGGACATAGCTGGGTTTTGTAGTTGTGTAGGCCGGCGCGTGTTTCTTAGGCATGGTCAATGGAACCACGGTTAGCCGAGCTGAAGCAACAAAGACGATCGCGCTGCGTAATGACGATACGCTATATGAGGGACACCAGTCGCATGTGGGGTGTCGTTGGTATGGTAGTAGCTTGGTGGTATGGAGCCGGGTCTGACCCTGACTCAGCACTGGACGGAACAGCAGTGGTTGTCGCTGGCTTCTGCGTTTACAGACCACACAGCAGAGTTGAAGAGAGTCGCTCCTGCCTGCCGGCTATCGTTCGTCATAGCGCCATTTACCGACGCGTCCAGGGACAGCTAGTAAGGTTTACACCAACGCGACATGAGATCACGTCTACTAGCAACCAGCGCACTGTTATCTTATCCGCCGCCATCTTGACAACTCGCACCAATGCACAAACCGAGTTTTGCCCTAGAGTTGGCCAATAGCTCACATGTTTCTTGATCCACGGAAAGCCCGTCATGGCACGTGACCTCACAATATCATACTAAATACGGGAAAACTGTGCGAAAGAATCTCCTCGATCAAACAAAGATATTAGTTCAGATACGAGTTTGTTCTGCTTGGATTGGATGATCCTAGGCCTCGGGGATTTTCATTGCCTCCATTCAACCACATCCAGGGCTTACGAGAGCCTAGAATACATCAGCTGTCCACTAAAAAATAGCTTTCCAAGCTTAGGGTCAGGCATTGAGGTATGAAATAGCAATGAGTTACATACATTATGCCATAAATTCGAGCCCCCTAGTAGCCAGTGTAGCTATGCAGAATAACAAAGTGATCGGTGCATCGGATGCTCATGTGCATTAGACACCTAACCAGATCTAACCTCAGCCTGAGCGACCAAGTTGACTCACGGGATACCATGCCTAGATCGCTAAAGCAAAGCCTTTATCGTATGCAATTACAAAGCGGTGAGTCTGGTATTAGGATATAAAATAGGGGTATTCGTTGTCAATCGGTCTAGGATTGTGAAGCAAACCCCAGGCGGTGTCAATTCAGGTCAGGCATATCACACAAGAGGCATTGATCAGCCGTAACGCTTACTGCCTCTCGATGGACATGTGGGACAGAGGCATTACGAGGTGATCGTGAATCATGCGACCAAGAAGCTTAATTTACAATTCAATTCACCATGGTAGCCTAGGCTCACCTAGATAAACGCAAGTATCTATGAGGTAAGGCTGAATATTGTATTCGGCGTTAGGATCGATATGTTAGTTGTCAGGTTAGTCTGCATTTCAATACAGCCACATGCGCTGTCAGGTCGCTATCCCCTGCTCATCTGCCCGATGCCAATGCCGCCTGCATCTGGGATAAAGGCTTGTAACCAACCATTTGTCCATGTTTCTCAAGGCCGATACCGCTACTCAGCTAATATGTCGGGTTGGTAGATTGGGTATGGCTCGTCCCAAATACCGACTACTGGGCTGCTTCTTAGGTGGCGGGCTGTCTCGGGAGGCTGACTGTCTTAGGAGGCTCAGGTGTCGAACTATTCGGTCATGGTATTCGTAAACACACTGAACTTGGGTTCACAAACAGTGTATTTGCATGGGTGGGGTGGAACACGTATAGGAAAGTCAACCTTGTTACCTGAATTTCATGGTCAGAGGATACATAATTAGCAACAGTCCTCCAAAGGTCCTTCAAAGGTCCCTCGCTTTGCAGCTGGGCATCGCAGTGAGGCTTGTTGGCCTTGCACCAAAAGCTATTGGATCTACTACTCGCTCTTCTCACTGCCCAAGCAAAGCCACACCTTGGACCATTCATATTGGAACATTCACTGTAGCCTAGTCTTGAAGTCATGGGGTTTGTTGACGAGTTGCGCAGACGCCGATTGATACATGCGGAAATCGAGTTTGGTATCGGAGAAATCAAGGTTAAGAAGGCTCAAATGCCGCCTTCGAAATCCAGCCTCAGCTACCCAAATCTTCACCACCTCATCTCAATTTAGCATAGCCTTACATGCGTTTTCTTAATTATGAAACACGGAGGTTGGTGCACAATTTGGAAACTCTTCCACCGGTGCCTACCATTTTGGTTGACAGATTAACATCGACTGCCAACTCGTTTGACCCTACCCGAACACAATTAGACAATCTAGGTTTACAAAGCTCAATGTTGGATTGCTCTAGCCTTGGGGCTCAGTTGCGTCGCCGTGCACTTATCCACGCCGATAAAGAACATTTCTGGCCTAAGAGCCTCATCAAGGAAATCATACCGGAAAACGATATTGCCAGACAACTTCATGTTGATGTTGACCAGGCACGTGTGATGATAGCCAAATACTGGAAGATTTTTGCCACCTTGGGGTTGCTTTCAAAAGAGCATGAGATCGGGAAATTCATTCAAAGCGACGTAAACGACACATTATTGCCTTTGACTGCAGGCGACGACCGAGTTGCTGTTCCAATCCTACGAACAGCATCAGATAACGAAGCCTTAGCCGTTTTTGAGAGCTGGAAGGTTCACGAGCGACAATATTTCTTGAACCTACAGCATCGGGTGAACCCTGTATACCTGTGTCTGGACAGCGATGGAAGAACCACTAAGCACGAAAATTATGAACCAAACACTCTCCTACCATTCCTCGAAGATAATTATCGGCAAACGGGAGGGTATTGTACCCTCGCCCAGGTCAAGATAGATGATCACTGTCACGGTTTTCGGAATATTCTTAAACCAGTGCGTCTGCCATGTCCAGGTCTACCACCACATTCTTTGCTAACTTTAGTCGCGACAGATTGTAACGAATGATTACTTTGCTCTGAAAAAAATTCATATGACAGACAATGAGGAAGCCAAGAATGCGCGTGCATTCTGGAAGGAGGTGGACGCACTCAGAAGGTTTAGCGGGTTCATACATGATCACATTGTCACGCTGCTTATGACATGGACTATCAAAGGCCAATATTGTCTCCTATTCCCTTGGGCAGACTGCGACTTGGACAATTACTTTGAAAAAAACACTAGTCCGATCATTAGTGTGAACCCAGACAAGGGTATAATAACGTGGATTGCAAAACAGATGGTTGGCTTGGCCGGTGCTTTGGACACAATCCATAACACTCGTTACGGAACAGCTCATCTTGGGCCTGCTCCTCAGAAGAAGTATGCTCGCCACGGTGATATCAAACCCGAGAATATTCTCTGGTATCCATCACCACTGGACGCCAGAGGTATCCTAGTCATCGCTGACCTTGGTCTGACCACCATCCATTCCACTAAGAGCCGTTCAATGGTACCAGGCAAGATCACTCCTAATACACCAGGGTATAGGCCACCAGAATGCGATCTCGAAGGAGGAGTAGAATCACGTGCTTTCGACATATGGACCTTTGGCTGCCTCTTCTTGGAGATTATCTGTTGGGCCTTAGGCGGTCAAGAGCTACGTGAACGTTTTGACGATGAGCGAACCACCCTTTATATCACGAACACCAAATCAAACATCTTCTTCGACGTTGAAGTTAAAGCGGACGGAGGTGGATATGCTATTGGTGTGAAACGAGAGGTCAGCGAAGTAAGTATTCACGATAACGGTCGCATGACCGACATCTTAGATAAGGATGAATGTTAATATTATCAGTGGATCTCCAAACTGCATAGACAACCGCAATGCACGGAGTTCTTCCATGAACTTCTAGACCTCATCGAGGATCGAATGGTCATTCCACTTGCAGTGGGACAAGAAAGAGTCAAGTCAACCGCGTTGCACCAACAACTTGAAAAAATGTATCGCAGAGTCGACAACCCAACAGACTCATATTGCCAGTACCCATGTCCCGAAACTCGTCCTGTAAAACGACGTGAGCCGGTGGATGCAATACTGGCCGGAGACGCACAGTCGATGATACATAGAATGAAACCACAACTTAGTCAACATAGAGGGAAAACACAGCAGTCAAAATCCAGGAAAGAGTTAACAGCTATGGGGGAGTAATGCACACACGATGCACATTGGACGATTTCCTTGTTTGCCTCATTCGTTATTGTTAGCCGTCCCATCTCAAGTTATCTTGTCGTCTC
Organism: Ophiosphaerella korrae; assembly: GCA_028456385.1. NCBI lineage: Eukaryota > Fungi > Ascomycota > Dothideomycetes > Pleosporales > Phaeosphaeriaceae > Ophiosphaerella > Ophiosphaerella korrae. Next base: position 96,328 of record JALNQF010000133.1, on the reverse strand, counting down.
CTTATGCCCATGGTACTATTATTCTTGTTGTCTAGCACGTTTTGGGGCGCCTGGTCTCTAACTCTCCGCATAGTGTGTGAAAACAACTGATTCCTTCAGTGACTCCATTTCTCTCTAGTTATATCAGCATCTTGCACTGTCGATTTGTTCGTGACGTACCGGTGTCAACCTGCGGGGAAGCTCGCACTGGAAATGGCCGCGCTTGAACTGTGAGGGACTTAGCATGTTCACTTGCTTTCATGAGATAAAAATCACCTTGACTGCTGCTTGACCACCTGTGAATAAGTTGCCTAAGAAAACTTCGAGCGCTTCTCGTTCGATATATTTGGCGGCCAGGACCACAATCATTTCTTGGAAGGACGAGTGAGGGTCAAACGAAAACCCGATGTAGCTGAGCGAGATAATTGAATTTTTGAGGCGTGACTATAAAACCCTTCACCTAAAGTGGGACGATTAATCGTTTCCGGGTCTCCGTGAGTCAGTCAGGCAATGGTCCGCAATGATGATGCAAGGCTGAGGGAGTGCCTCGCGAAGCGCTGAAAGCCCCGCCCTCGGACAGCACATCAACTCATGCGCTGGCGCGTAACCCTGTGTCGCAGTCTGTGACATGATGGTAACTTCATTAGTATGGCAAGATCGAAGGACTGATCATTTTGCCAGAGGATGCGGCGTATTTCTACGATAATTAAATCGCAAAGACACTCAGTGCACGGCAAATAGCGGTGTATCATTACCGGTGAGCAGACCGGCTTCGCAAAGCCTCCTGCAGGCTAAAGCTCAACACGAATCACTTCAACTGTGAATTCGGGTCTCAGACTTGCAAGGCTGAAGGACCTCAGGACTCAAGAGAACCATATCCATCTTTTACAAAAAAGATCATATGCAGTCAATTCAACCACATCTTGCACCATACTTTCGTCACAAGAATTTTATCGTTAATCATGAACTGGGCTCGTGACGGCGCTTGTTTGTGTGACCAAGAAACGCAACTAAGGAGAGTTTTTAAATTCGAGCCTCGAGCTTCAATTGCCATAACCATCCTAAAGAGCAATGAGGTACGTTCTGTATCAGTTTTTCCTTGGAATCATGTGGCTCACCATTTAGTATCAAATGCGAATATGGTCGCTGGAGACAGAAAATGAGTGGGAAACTTGGCTGCGTTATGTGAGTGCTGGTCAAACGACTCTAACTCGGAAGTTCTAATGATTGCTAGATTGCTTGCCAACATCACAAGAATCACGGACTAGTTATGATGTACGAAAACGCTATACTCCAACTCTGACCCCCATATCTAATCCAATGCGATAGTCTAGCTGCACGAGCTGGGGAAAGGCAGGTAGGCAGCAATGCGTCTATGGATGAGAAACCAGCTGGCACCAGCTTTTCAGATGGAATGACATACCATGAGTGGCGTAGTCAGAAAGATACCATGAATCTTCCCACAGTTGGAGTTCGTCGTGCTCAAACATTCGCTGCTCTGGCGGAAAAGCAGACCACTGCTAGGACATCCCACGAAAACGAGCACAATACAAGGCAACCAGGAATTAGGTTTCTCCCTTTCTCTTACAATACCTTCAGGAACATCTGTACGAAATTCCAAGTACATGAATCAATCACCAGGGCTATAGCGCGAACTGACATTCCGAGCTTTTCTAGCGAGAAAGTCAAGATGGGACAGACGGCGTATAGTAAGTACCTATCAGACCAAGGTCTAAAACATCTTCAGTACTAATTTCAAATTCAGTATATAGTTGCCGCACCTCAAACTCATGGCCCTCCGATATGGCCTTGTCAGCAACTCATTTCCCAAGCACTAGACTGACATTTTCAATTTTGTATGGATGCACATCCATCATGGAAGATTATATTCTGAAAAAACTCCAACCTGTTCGTGAGGAAGCTGTACACCCGCTTCTAGTCCCGGGCGTCTTTGTAGAACTCGAGCTTGAGCGTCATACAAACCTAGTAGAAGAAAGCATTGCTACTGTTGAAACTTTAATATTCGCATTAGACTTACAAAGCGGAGCCACGCAAGCTCAAAATAAAGCAGACGCAGATAAAAGAAACGAAACAAAGAGAGATGCATGGCTTGACTTAGCTTACTTGAGAAATTCTATTTCTACGTGGAATAGTCACATTTGGAAAATGTCCAAACATGCAGAGACTCTAAGATCCAGATTATATGCTCCACATATTGAGGTGGAGCTGAATTTGCAACAAAGAAGTTTTGGAGATGAATCCGAAGATTCATGGGAGCACATAGATGATGTGAAGGGAGATAGCCTGGGTACCAAGGGCAAATGCAATTCCGATAAACCAGACTCGCGAGCACGCAAATTTGCACAGCGTATGGAAGATGTAGGAGAAAAAATAAAGGCTAGGCTTGATACCATACAAGATGAATATCAGGGGAAGATTCGAGACTGTAGTATGCGTGTCGATGGTATGGCAATGGCCACAAAATGGGTATGTGTGTCCCTTTTCAAAGATTTCATTCATATACTAACTAATCCAGTCGCACAACGAAACAGCTGTGGAAATGGCGCTAGCTAGCAATCGAGAGTCCAGGGTGACAAAGTCAATTTCCATAGTCACGATGATATTCCTTCCCGGCACATTTTTCGGCGTAAGTCAATAAAAAGTGTGCAAAGGTATCCAGCCTGATTATAAACTACAGACAGTATTTTCCATGACCTTTTTTCAATGGAGCGATGGAGATAAAGGGAAGCCTCGAGTATCGGGTTTTGTGTGGATATATTTCCTGATCACTATTGTCTCCACTATTGGTACAATTGGTATGTGGTACTATTTCGTTATATATCGCCCCGCGCATAGGAGGGAACGGGACAAAGAAAAAACAGCGCTTGATTAGCAAGGTTACCGTACACCTGCCATGGTGTTTCAATATTGTACCAAGACTTGATGAGTAGCATTAGTTAAGGGGAAACTTATTCGGCTATTAGAAAATATTATTCAACCATGCGCTAAACTTGATGTGTGAATGCAGCTAGAATTATATAAAATAAAGGTTTATTCTATCACTTAATCTTTATGAAAGCTATTCAGGTATTAGAATATTTACTCCTAGCAAGGGAATCTATTTGTGGGCGCAGAGGAAATCTGCTCTTAGGTAGATACCTTTAATTTCTGCTCTGAACATTAGATATAAGAAGTGTAGGCTTTTAGACTAGGTTACTAAATTTGAACGTTCATATATGACTTGATAATTTTCCCTAAGTTAAAGCAGGTTTCGAGTACCAAAGGAGAGTGAACAGTTTTGAGGTCAATTAAATTTATTTACTTATTCTATCGTAAGACCTATCTAATCTTGTCGGAAAACCATCACCCTATAAAAAAGTATGTACTCTATTCTATATACAAATGGAAACGGATGTCAACCAAGGTAAACCACGAAACTCCCAAATATGGCATCTCATCAAAATCCATCCTCACCTAATACAAAATTTTGCACACCCTTTATAAGCATTCGCATCCGGTTTCTAGCTCTTCTGATCTTGTTTGTTGAGAGCTCTCTGGTCTCTCCAGGTATTGAGTCAAAATCTTCAGTCTCCTTTGAGGAGTGCTTATCCCGAGACATGTAGCGTGATGATCTTGATCTCGATCTTGATCTTGTAGAAGACGATGCACGATAGCTAGACTTGTCCCAGTTGACTCCCAAAGTACCGTGGACGTCATTTCTAGGTAACGTGAGAATATTTGGTGTCGCTGCCGGGCTATAATTTAATTTTGGATCGATAGCACGAACATACTCTTTGTGCATTTCTGCTGAGAGTTTTACCGGAGACTTGTCGGATAAGTTTGTAGGCGCCCTGGTGATCTTCTTTTGTTTATGCTCCGTGCAGTAGAGTGTATCCTGATCACAACGACTCTTAATGGCTTTGAACTTGGAAAGCACTTGGTCACAAGTGGCTCTTTTCGATGGCTGTGTCTTGAGGAGCTGATCCTCCACAAAGTTCAAGAGATCAATGATCAAGTCACTAGCGTTAGGATTCTTTCTAAGCATTTCAAGCTGCTGAACATGGGGTTAGCATACTAAGTCACGCATAATAGCATGGTACATACCTCAATGACCGAGGCTTTCACCTCTACTTCTTTACTATCTTGATTGTAGTTGAAGAAGTGATCTGCACGAAACAATAAATTTGAGTCGGCTTTTCGTGCATTTGAGAAGTCCTTTACTCCTTGCCACCCCAAAACATACCAAACAAGAAACTCTAGCAGAACGCATCCAAATGACCAGATATCGGCCTTTGGAGCTACTCTCTCGAAAATGTCAAATTCTGGTGCCCTATAGGTATCCGTAAACCCGCCAGCTGCATTTGCTGCTATGGTTTTCGAATGTGTGGCATGGAACTCGGTAGATCCCAGGTCCGACAGCAAAAGGATTCCAGGCCGGTTGTTAGAGGATTCACTCTTGTACCACAATATATTTTCTGGTTTGAGGTCTCCATGCCTACCATGAGTCTTTTTGCAATCTTGGGGACCGAGGTCCTGCGCAGTAGGATCCAAAACTTCCGAATGATGTATACAATGAAGGGCATCTGTAAGGCCCAGGAATTGCTTGATCAGCCACTTGGCAAGGTGTTGGTCTCTTGCGAGGCTAGAAACGTTTGGGAAGTGTGTTTTCCAGAGTTCATACAAGTTTCCGTCTGCCCAGTGGAATATCATATTGAGACGTCCATTCTGATAAAATGTTGCAAGAAGTTGGACGATATGCGGATGCTGTATTGCATTGAGCCGTTTGTATGCCGTAGTCTCACGATTGAAAATTTTGTCTTCGTTCTCGGTCGCAACCTCTTGTTTCCATATTTCCTTTATCGCAAAGTAACATTTCTCCGACTGAGAACTAGAAGACTGTATGAAAGTCAGTGGATTATCATATTTCCTCAAAGAGAGAGATCTTACGGAACACATAGGGAAATTGTGATGTGCTGAATGTATCGCGACTTTGCGCACGTTAGCATAGCCTCCCAATCTGTATCTCACGAGATTCATCGCATCGGTTGCGGGAAGTGGGTGGTCGGCAGTGCTACTCGACAAGCTGTAAAAGCTGTAATTTTCAAAGGGTAAAACTACGCTACGGTGCAGCGTATATTCGCGAAATCTTGTGACGGAATCGTTGCATAACTCGAAATACGGCGCCATAAGCTGTCCTTGGTAGAATTTGAACATGACTCGGTCATTGTCCCTCCATAACTTAAACAGTTCTGTGGGTACTCTAGATCGACTCCAAGCTTGCGTTGGCTCGAAATCGAAAGGCAAGTCAGTATCATAAAAGCCATGTTCAATAAACCGTTCGATTTCTTCCGCCTTTTCGATCAAACATAGGATGGCGAAAAGCTTTCGTCTCGTTGTCCATCCGCCATTTGGCAAAGATTTCAGGTCCCTGACGTTGTGCGCAATTGAGTCGATCTCCGATGTCAAGCCAGAACGCCGTATCTCTTTTTGAATATTTCGAATTGTGATGATTGATTCAAGTTCACTAAATGGAAGAAATTGCGAATCTTGTCCTGCCGCGTTTATCATGACACCGCGGATGTGTTGGTGCAGAGGAATCGGTGGGTCGCCATCCTCGTCATAATCATCAGAATCATGTAATGTCAAAGCATCAGACCGAACAGACCAGGGCTGTTCAGGCCCGATGTGTCGCTTCACTGAGGTAGCCGCAAGTTGGAGTGAGTCACCAGTGTCTTCGATGAAGCCATTCAAGATACTTTTTGGCTCTAAGGACTGACTTCCTTCAGGATGGGGACTGGACGCTTTGCCTTTGTAGCGCATGGCAACAGCACAGGGTCTGATGGGCTCGAGATGCTGTGAAGCGTGAGTCATCTGTCATCAAGCTTAGATAATGAGGCGACACAGAATTTTGGCCATGTTGCGTGTAGACTTACTGTGGTCTCGCTATCTTGAGGCCTACAATCGATATGACGCTTTTCAAACTGATTAAGCCGTTCTTCTGAGTTGTACGATGCTTGATATTCAAGTAGCCTTGTGAAGGCCTAAAAGCCAAACAATTTTCTGTTTAGGGCGAAATATAGGGCAAAATAGTGCCTGCTAATGACCAAATAATTACAGGCCGGTCGAACCTAAACAGTCCCTTAAAATTTGTGGTGAGCCCGGATCATATGTGCGGCAAGAGAGGGTCGGGCAGTGCCTCAACAAGTGCACCTCTACCTTTTCTTCACCACTTGGTACTCCGCCTCATCTTTCAATATCCTCGTCTTCTGTTGGAAAGGCAGGAAATTCCTTCACCGGCTAGCTTCAGTGGCTGTGCAGTTGAACCTGAAGGCTGATTGGGTAAGAGACTGGAGGACCTCACCTTTTTCGATAGCGCGTCCTTCCCACGAAGAATGGCATATTCCGGCGAAACTTGCCCAAGGCGGACTATAACACCCTCCATTAATACTAGTGAGCATCTTGTCAAGTAAGGCATTTCAGGGCTGCGCGTGTTCGGCTCACCTGGACACTCACTTCGTCAAGGCAGTCACAGGCACCACTGAGACATGTCGTCACCTACAGATTAGATCGATCCATTAGGGCAAAATGACTGACCGCTATTTCAATGTTGAACAAGGCTGACGACAAGGATGCTAGAAGGGATCATGTTGATAAGAATCATCGCGTTTGATTCGAGGGCTTTCAATTGCCGGCTTCCGCCACCCCAGTCTTTAAAAGTCGAAGGGCGCTGAACAGATGAGATAACTCACGATCAATTCCCATAAGACTTTCAAAATCTGTACTATCTGGAATAGCCTCATAATCATTGCAGTAATCACCAATCTTCTTGTTTTACACATTTCGATCAATTTCAACCTAAACAAATGGCGCAACCGATTTACATTCATTATAGCGACCTTGAAAAAAACACTGCTCGATGCGTACCGGCGAAATGGGTCTCAAGTCCAAGCAAGCTCCTGGGCTTGATGACTGACGTTGTAGGAAAAGACAACTTTTGTGTTGAGGTGAGCGTTTTGCCAGGCAATCTGCCTTTATATTGTAAATATATTTGTGTGATACACTGACATATAGTAGATGCAACATAATATGTATAGTATATGCTTAGGGCGAAACATCAAGATTGATCTGGATCAACTTCTCCTAGCATTCCTTTCAAACAAAAGCGATGGGGTGGGGAGATAGGAGAGAATTCTTAGGGACACATGTATGAAACACAATAGAGAATAGTTGATATCATTTCCGCAGACGGAAATGATCAATTGGTGGGCAATGTCAACCGCGATCCCTCCTTTGCAGTTAGTTTTTGTTTGTATGTGTTCAATGAAATGTATAACATAGCCCGAAGCTAGGAAATCAAGTTTTTATTTTTAATTTTTGAGATATTTTAGAATTTAATGCTTTTGCTAGTTGGACATTCCATCACCATTTGTGTGGGCAAGAAGAGGCTCATTGCCTACTGTCTCAAGATCAACTGTACATTGCCCTACCTGCTTTGAATTGAGAGAAATACAAATACTCTTGTTAGGTTATATGGTTATATTGAAGAAAGTTGAGAGGCTATATATTGAAAATCGGGGGGTATTGAGTTAAAACTCACCATGAGAGTTGGCAAGCGGGAGAGAAAAGTGACGAAATCAAATGCAGCTCTTCTACTCGTTAAAAAACTCTTTAATCGAAAGATGTAACCTCATGTTGGAGTATTTGAGCGGCTCTTATGGTCATAATAACCGCTGACACGTTAGTGCTGACAGGGTTTCCTTCACCGGAATCAGCCTTGCCACATCACCTTACCACATCACCTTGTATAATTCACGCAACTAGGGCGAAAGGACTAATCATCCGGTGAATCTTCAGCACTATTACTCCACCACCAACTACGGCCATGCTTAGTGTCAGACGGGGCGCAGCTTCTCTGAATGCATCAATGATGGTTGCTCTCAACAAAGATCTGTTACTGGTTTCGCGCATTTTTTGAAGAGTCAATGGATTTTCTGCGATCGTCTTTATTCCTAAGGAATACAAACAACAGTATAGGGGCTAAAGGTCACGAGATATTGCTATGTTGATAAAGGCTATCTGTGAGGAAACCTTTGCAATGGTCAGTCATAGATCATATAGGCACTGCATGATTTCATAGATGGAACGTAGTCAAGTCTAGTCATTAAATTTAAATTTTCGATTTTCTCGTTTAATTCTTCAAATAATTAGGGAAAACAGCCCAAGCATATCAGCTTTGGACCATGGTGCTGCTGATGCAAGCACAAGCGTAGTCATAAACGAGTAATGCAATGTGATATAACCCGACTATAACGAGTCATGACATATATATCCAGACCAAAACATAAGTCAGTTGAACATGAACAATTGGCATGGCGCAAGTAGATAAGTTGTTTGATTCTAATATCCTAACTGGAAAGGCGTTTCTTCATGGTAAATGCCAAACGCACTAGGTCTCTACCTTCCTTTTTGATATCTCGCTCGAAAGGCGAGAGAGCGGGGCTACGGAGCATACGTTTTCGCTTGCGGGGTACCCAGGTATTTTCTTTCAGATCAATAAGCTAACGATACCTAGACATCTCAGGAGCTTCTTAGTATAAATACACCAAAATGTAGTATCGAGCACTTCCTAAAACCCATCATCACAACATAAACCCCCAGCCCACCATGTCGACCCCAGCCCAAGCTCTCCGCGAAAAGCAAGCCCCCATCAAAGACAGCTACCGCAAAGACCCATCGTCTGCCATCGTAACCCTCAAATCCACAGGCTCACTTGACTCCTCCTCGATAACATGCAAACTCCCAACCGGCGCCGCTGTAAAAGAGGCATCGCGCGTAGCAGGCCTGCACCCGAAAGCCGGTGGCGACGACCCCAGCATATCCGGCGAGCTTTGCTCGGGAGATATGCTGCTTGACGCCCTTGTTGCGTGCTCGGGCGTGACGCTTAAGGCAGTTGCGACTGTGCTGGGCATACCCATTGCTGAGGGTACTGTTTCTGCAGAGGGCGATTTGGATTTCAAGGGGACAATGGGAGTGGACAGGTTGGCGCCGGTTGGCATCACAGATATACGGTTGGAGTTTAAGGTCAAGTTTGGGAAAAGGGAAGATGGGAAAGAGGTCACGGAGACAGAGGTGGCGACGCTGGGCAAGTTGACGGAGAGGTACTGTGTTGTGCTGCAGACGCTTGTGAATAAACCAAAAATTGTGGTAAAACTGACTGACGATAAAAATATCTAGAAAGATGTGGTATTATCTAGAAGAGGGTATAAGAAAATGTTTTGTGATCACCGGAGCAGTTTCGAGTTGGGTGCTTCATTTTTATCCGCTTCAGATTTGAATGGATCGGATCAGAATTTCACATTGGCAATACCCATTGCGGTCAGTCTCGTAAGATCTTAAGCGAAAATCTATTGTCACCATGCCTCCTTTTACTCGCTCGCGGATGTTAAAAGCACTTCCCATTCATCCAGATCCAAAATAATCAAACGATCGGGCCACCTAGGCTGATCGGAAGATAGTACTCGATATCGAACGCGCCCCAAGGACGAGCAGCAAAATTCATATAGCAGCTCTGAAAATTATTTGGCAAAATGGCCGCATAAATATCATCCATAGACATATTTTGCCCGCGAAGCGAAATAAAACTGTACCCCTCAGCGTACAGCAACACCATTGGGCACTTTTAGCCTCTCAAACCCATCAAATAGTATAAAAAATATCTCTTAGTCTCCCCTGATTTTGAGTCGTTATCTACCCTGTGGCGGCCATGGCGCCCTTTGTCATACAACGTCGCCACGTCGATCGGTACCTGCGGACTATGCGATCAAGGATCTCCGGTCGGGAGAAGATGCCCCGGTTGAAAATTATAGAGTTATGTATCTCTCGTAATGTAGACACTAAGTCAAGGCTGTGGATGTGTGTTCAACGACCATATTCTACGTCGCAAACCTACTAATGAATCCTATTCGCATTTAATGCCTCCTAACGAGTCCTCTAAGATGCGCATCATCCTTGACCTCTACTGTGCCATGAATCTAGTTATCAACAACCGTAAGCTATCATACGAAGTATACACTTGTGCGCGCAGCCGAGAGTCGATCGAAGAAAAGGCTCAGAGCTAGTAATGTCAGTTCCCCCCTGGGAAGAGGGTGCCCTTTTGTGCTCCAACGAACGCTTTCAGTTTCTTTACATATTTATTCTACACTATCTGCTATAGACAGTCCTCACATTACCTCATTCCCTCGTTTGACCACATTCGGATCAAGTCTTATTCGCCGCTCACCAACCTATTAAACACGCTATAACTGCCTATTATGTGTGACTAAGACTATCCAGCAATGCTGCCCACGATGTTACTTTGTTGTACAAATCACTTTGCGCTGTTTTTTCTACCGAACGGGAACTATATTAAGCGCTTTTTACTTGCCCTAATCATATTTGCGCATAGCCAAACCTTGTGTCCTAATTGAAGAATTACATTTAAGCTGGATTTTAAACTCCTTCAATAAGAGAGGAAATAATCAACTGCAACTCGAAAATCACTAGCCCTTATATCCTCGTAGAACAAAGGGTCGATAGCGGTGCCCGGCTGACGCATGACCACTATTGGTCCCCTCCAATCGTGTGTCATCCGCCCTTTCGTGGTATGTTGAACACAAATGTTAGGCGTGGAGCCATCAATTAGAGCAGCTTCTCGAACAATAACCTCAACTGTATAGCTGAGATTGAATTTGCGAAGCTTACTCCGCGTTATTTTCTTGAACTCTCTTGAATGTCCGGATTTGAAGTCAAGGTTCTCGATTTCCAGTATGTTTTGAGTTTCTGGCGATTCCCATGCAACTCCATCTTCATCATCAATATGCCGTTTGCACTCGATCCAAATAAGCTGTGGATCTTTTGAATCGACTGGGAAGAGGATTGCGAGTTTGTGCGAAGGTGATGGGCGTGACGGCAAGGTTGCAAAGGTTTTGCAGATCGTCTTGTGGAGGGACCAGTCGTCTTTCTGGCATTTTTGGGAGCAATACGAAATCGAACGGCATGAGGAACAGGATTTAGCGTTGGAGCCATTACAGATTATACAGGTTTGATTTGCCATGTGGTCTGGCAGAACGATGATCTTAAGCTTTAGGGTGTTCACAGCGCCTAAGTCTGATGGAATTGTGCGGGGTTGGTTAGGTCAAAGGTGAGGGGTCGTTCTGCACTACGTGCCAACCCCCGCGGACGATGCGACCGTGATGGACTACAGCAAATGATTCTAGAAAGGTTCACAAAACCAACAATTGATTATCGCATCCAAGCTTATATCTAAACACCAAAGTGTGCACAACTTTTGCGATTTTAAAGTCGAAGTAACTACTGTAGATGCAATTTTGAGGGGCTGATTGAGCTTCATGGCAAAGTTTGTAATGTTCGTGTATATATATATGTGTGTGTGTGTGTATTTAATTATATTTTAATGCTTGTTGGAGGAAGAAAGAGTCAACCGGGCATTATATAAACAGAGGAGGTCAGATTATACGCTAGCATAGTGAATTGTATAGTGTGTTTTTTCGTGTAAAACATGCTGGGGGTGTACCACGACTCACGCCAGCCCGAGTACGCTGGAGCACCCTCGAGCTCTAGCTCGCAGCCTGCTTGATGTGTTCCGTGATAATGCACGAAACTTGAGCAAGCCGGGAGATGTTTAGACTATCACTTCTCCGCGCTCCCCGGCTGTCTACGACAATACGCTTGCACGACGATCGAATCTGCCGGACATCCTCCACTCAGGGAGCATAAGGGTGCCATGATGCGTCTTCTGGAACGCTTACCGGGCGACAATTTTAAGCTGGTTTCTTTTGAGGATGACGATCCTCCTCCTTATGCCATACTATCGCACACCTGGACCGCAGGTCAAGAAGTCGAATACAATGAGCTGGTGGCCGGTATGGGCAAGGATAAGACTAGCTACGCCAAAATCCGCTTCTGTGGCAGACAAGCTGTAGCGAATAGCCTCCGATATTTCTGGGTAGATACCTGTTGCACTATACAGACTCACCACCGACGACAATGCCCTACAAAAAGGGTGGTATATGCCGCCGAAAATGGCGGTAGGATATATATAGCTTTTTAATACAAACGTATCAATATTTCTATACTTACTATTTTATCATCTTAGGCCCCTGCTGCTACTTAGCTGCATAAGCTTGAGTTGTGGCTAAGCAACCCCCGAGTCAACACGAGGCCAGCGTGATTGGACCTGATTCGTGCCTGAGCTTCAAGCAGCATGAAGAGGTTCTGAAATTGGGCCCTGGTCAGCTCGCTCCGGTCGCCACCTAGTGTTCAATCAATTTGAACCAATGGAAATGATCGCTTTGGAGAGTTTTGGTTTGCAAAATCTTTATACTTTCGAGGTCAAGATTGCTCTTTTGGTAATCTCAACCATGGTACCATATCTCTCATATGACTCATCGAAAACTCTTTGACGTCATTCTTCTACTCATATAAAGTCGCCTCTACTTCATGCTCTAAAAGACAAAACATTCCCTCGCTTCAGCAAGCTATTGGCCATCACCTGAAACAAAGATACATAGTATCTATACTCCGAGAGTCAGCTAACGAACCTAGTAAGTCATCGGCTGCATTTGAAACTGAAATATGTTAAATTTTAGAAAGATATCTCTACAGAAATGGAAATCGTCTAATTCGGAGATGGCAAGAATGATCGCAAAGTCAGTTTGGCAAATGTGCTCTCGACAACCGATTTTACCACAAATCTACCAAAACCAGTGGCGCGAGCTTAAACCCGCCCAAGATCAGATTAAGGGCTTAGAGCGCGATAGCCTCCTTAAACTTATATCATGGAACATTAATTTCAACAACCCGGCGCCGAAAAAGCGTGTCGCCAAAATAATGCATTATCTTCAAAACACCCTTGGAAATAACCCGACCCAGCTAGTTATACTTCTACAGGAGGTATCTCAACTTTCGGCTCAGCAAATTATGCAAACCAAATGGGTACAGGATAACTTTATAGTCATTGGTCATGAACCTCCGATAATTTTCCAAGCAGGAATACCAAGGCAAGCAAGTTACTACACGATGGCAATGATATCAAGAAGCTTGAGGCTCCAAAACTCCTTTCGCATGCCTTTACCGTCAGAAATGGGAAGAGACGCGATGTTTGCAGATTTGCATTTGTGCTCTTCGAAAAAATCGCCCAACTGTGCAAAAGAAGTCTTTCGTGTCTGCACAACCCACTTAGAGTCACTTCAAGAAGGAATTTCTCTTCGCGCACAACAATTAGAGCTGATTTCGCAAAGTTTTGGGGGAGTAGAAAATGAGGTTAGAGTTGTTGCTGGGTTAGTTGGGGGCGACATGAACGCAACCCACCATTCAGACTACACGTTACACAGACGAGTGAGACTGAGAGACGCATGGGGTGATCAATCTACGAAGGCCGGCAAAGGAGATTTACCTTGCAATCAAGTCAACGGACATACCTGGGGATACCAATCAAATTCAATAGAATTTCCTCCAGCTCGCCTAGATAAATTCTTGTATAGCGGATGCGTCAAGACAACCAACCTCGCCAATACCCAAGGCGATGAAGAAATGATTATGCGGCTTGGTGTCGGATTGACAGTGGATGTATCTTCAAAAGAGCTGTTGCAAAAACTACGGCCCCTAGGTCTAGAGAGAGACCTGCAAAAGATATGGGTAAGTGATCACTATGGGATTGCGATAGGAGTTAAGATTCCTTAGTGAATTAAAATATGATACTTTATGATATATCGCCTTGTCTGAACCCACGATACTCCCATCCTGGCTACAAGCCCAACCTTTCCAACCATTCTTTCTCCGACCAATCACTATGCTCAACTAAGAGCGGCAGAAAATTCCTCACAAAATCTCGATTTTCGCGAGCCAACGAAAACCCTTCAAATACCAAAGGGCCAGGGTGCATGCTCAAGATACGCGCAATATCGGCGACATCTCGAACGAGTTTTAACTCGTCATCTCTCTTCGATGCACCATATGCTTTCATGGAGATCAAATCGTCTCGACTTGCCCATGGGAGTTTTCCGGCCTCGAAACTTTGAAGAGCCTTAGTTTTGGGCTCAAACCCTGTCTAAGAACCAATTAACATCTTCTGGATATCAAGAATCGAAACCAGGGTGAACTTACCACAGATTTGTCTATGAGGTCAATCGGTACGATTGTTTTGGTGACAGGGCAGCGAAACGTAATGCCATTTATGGCCTCCATGTTTGTCGTGAAATCACGGCAAACCCAGGGCAGTTCTTTCTTCAGAATCGAGGGCTTCAAATTCCCTCCAACGAAAAAGTCGATATCCTGCTCAGAAACATTGTTAATTTAGAAAGATCAAATTCTTTACTCTTCCTCTGACCGTTGTTATGCGATAGTTGTTCGTCAATCGCATCACGGCCAAACCGCTAACGAGAACCATTCTCGAATGTCTAGCGTCATCTCCGAGAATCTGTTTTGTAGAGCTGACAACTTTTCTAGCAGTATTAAGAAGGGCTTGATGACGCAGAGGTGACATTTTTGGAGGTTCGATGATCTTACAAAGAGTTTCGGCGCTTGATGAGCTGAAGTTGGCGGTCGTAGACCACTCCTTCCTCCACATCAATAAGGATCAACCCAACCCCTTCTTCCTTCTTCCTTCTCTCTTCTTTCTCCAAAAACATAGCATCGGGGACTATTTTGACAGGGCATAAGCTTCTAGATCGGCTCGATTGACTTAGCTTTCCAGCATTCTTCATTCTTTGAGTTTGCACGATCGTCAATCTTACATCCCTTTCTACTTCCTACAACATCTTCAAATAGTGCATCAGCCCAATTCTCTCATATCACTTCTCCATTCTTCTAGTAGGCCTCAAAGCTAGACTTATAAGATTTCTAGTCGGTCCAACCGAGATTTTAGTTGGGTTATTTTTAGGGTAACTGTCTAGCGCGTGGTTTAGTTTGACTACAGCCCGTACACAGCACTACTGCTCGAGGGCTCATTTACCCTGTATCAAAAGCGTCGATCTTATAACCCTAGCAAGAGCATACTTGGCGGTCGTGCTAGACAGCCAAGGCAAGTACAAGGAGGCAGAATTAATGGACAGGCACACGCTGGCGCGGAGGGAGAAGGTGCTTGGGCCTGAGCATCCATTCACGCTGACGAATATGAGTAACTTGGTGCTTGTGCTAAACAACCAAGGCAAGTACGAGGAGGCGGAATCAATAAGCAGGCAGACGCTGGTGCGTTCAGAGAAGGTGCTTGGGCCTGACCATCCATTCACGCTGACGAGTATGAATAACTTAGCGCTCATACTGAACAGCCAAGGCAAGTACAAGGAGGCGGAATCGATAAACAGGCAGGTGCTGGCGCATTTGAGAAAGGTTCTTGGGCCTGAGCATCCATACACGCTGACGAGCATGAGCAACTTAGCGAGAGTGCTGGAGCACCAAGGCAAGTCAGTAACGTTATAATGAATCCAGTGCCCTGTAAAAAGAGCATGCGCTGGGTATAATACCACACTTAGGGATGATCGTCCTACTGCTCGCGCGTATCTCCAACATTATTCATAGATGCTTTCGGGTTTGTATTCCCCTAGGGGTTCCACGTAGTATAAGTAGGGAAGCAAGCAATAGGATCAGGACTGTTACATATGTTCGTGAAAACATGCGTTAGATATGTAAAGGACTATAAACAATAACATCAATTTTGTAATAACTACTATATAGAATACTGTACTGTACCAATACACCTAGCTTAGACCTAGCACACTTCTTTATTACGGAATAGGCTAGGGGACAAAGTGGGCGTGTGCATGAGTCATGCTACAAGCGAGCCTGAAGTATAATCGATTTGGCGTAGGTCGTGGTGAATAGTTAGTGTTAATAACGATACATTACAACTAAGCTGCTTTAAACTAGGTGTTGGGAAGCGTGTATAGCGTCTTGCCACATGGAGTGTTTCGCTACGCAGGGAGGGACGTTATATTGAGACAAACACTGTATTGAAAAATAGCAAGTGCTAATCTGAGTGACTAAATTTCTATTGTGTCACATCTATTCGAAAATAACACTGCATCAAATTTCCTGTGATTTCTTCCCCTTGTGTCTGAAGTTAACATTGTATCCGGGAGAGTCTCAACCTCAAATTTTTATTGCTTGATGCCTATCTGGTGTATACCGACAATGAAAGCAAGTATGAAATGAGCTGTGGCGGATCCAGTCTTGCAATCGATGGTCATCTTCACCTTTTGATAACTCTATTGTTGTCCCTTTACAGATTTCTTGCAATGCAACATAGCATTCTGTGGGAACTGGTGTTATGATTATGGTTCCCACATGAGCAGTATATATATTTTCTTGCATCATCTCATGTCCATGAGGAATAATTTGTATGGATTGAAATGCGTCGAAATTGCAAGATATGGGGACATGGTAGTTCCTCGAAGTGTGGAGCTAGCAAGTAGAGAAAACATTACAAAGGCTATGATTTACTTTGATAATGCGGTTGGGGGTCTGGGCGGTGGTGATGGATGGACTGAAGGCTGGAGGTGGTTCGCGATGTTTCCACGCTAGACGTCACGTTCCACGGTAAACGGCCTGCGTCATGTCGCATAACTAGATCACGAGCACTGCCTGCTTACGCCCCTCGACTACCACCATCCCTCTTCCACAACCCGCTGCCTTTGCGATCACCATCGCTAGACAACCACGAAGACTACTCACTCCATAATGGCCGGCCCAAAATACGACAGCGTTCCACAGCGAGACTCGCTTGATGAGGGCGCGCCCTCATATTCGCAAGCGCCACCGAGCTACCAGGCGCAGGCAGACGAATCCCAGGAAGCTCTACTTCGCGGCGTACCGCGAGGCGAGGACGACAACATACCTGATGACTTCAAGTTTGGCGGTGTCGTCGCTGAGGCTACGTTGGACATCCGGATGGCGTTTGTCCGAAAGGTGTACGCCATTCTGTAAGTGCAGCCTAGTCTCCAATACCGTCACAAATCATGCGCGCAGTCACTAATAGAAGCAGGACTGTCCAACTCCTCGCTACCGCTGCAGTAAGCTATGTCTCGATGATTTCACCCACATACAAAAACTGGATCCAGTCAAATCAGTGGATGATGTGGGTGTCGATGCTCGGTACATTTGCATTCCTCGGCCTTACCTTTTGGAAGCGCAAGTCGTACCCCACCAACTTGTTATTTCTCGCTGGATTCACTGCCATGGAAGCTTACTCTATATCTGTCATCGTATCCTTCACCGACTCCAAGATTGTGGTTGAAGCTGTCATATTCACGTTTGGCATTTTCGTGGCCCTTAGCCTGTTTGCGTGCCAGTCCAAGTATGACTTCACAAGCTGGATGCCATACTTGTTCGGCGCACTCTGGGTAGCCATCCTTTTCGGTTTCATGTCCATGTTCTTCCCATACAGCAGCAAGCTCGAGCTTGGCTATGGCATTATTACCGCTCTCATCTTTTCAGGTTATATTCTCGTGGACACGCAGCTGATCATGCGCCATTACCATGTGGAGGAGGAGATTGCTGCGGCCATCTCCCTATACCTCGATATCATCAACCTGTTCCTTGCCATCCTGAGGATTCTCAACTCGCAGAACAACAACTGATGCAATGGATAGCGTTATGTGGGGAAGAATATTTCATAGGGCGTTATTAGGGGTCATGTGGGATTGGGGGACACGGTTCGTTTGTTTCGGGATCAGCTCCAAGTAGGGCATTAGTAGATTAGCACCTTTTGTCAAACAAGCATTTCGTAATATGTCTGTACTTCACCCAGTCCAATGCCCCCGCGTCTTGAATAGGTACTTGGCTAGGTACCCCACCTCTCACCATCTTTGCTGGCCTCCCTGTGAACGCAGCTAAACGAGGCTGCTCCCACGAATGAGCGGGGTAGCAATATGGAGCGGCAGATGATGGGCACTCTATTGGATGGGCGCCAACCTTGCAGCGGACCCTTGAGTCTCGGTGCAGAAAGCTTGCATCGGCGTCCTTGGCACCCTTTCCGTGAAGCAACGAAACGCGTTGATACGCTTGACTCGCACAGCAACAGCAACGGGAGAGCAAGAGGCAGATTGTCGTTGACCCCGCTTGCCACCTCCTTTCTGCCAATTGAGTGCCAGACGGGCTGCCTCTGCAAGTTGTGCGCTTTTCAGCTCCCCCAAACCTCCACCAAAAAACTAGCGAGACGCATCTGAAGGCTAAAAACTCGTCTCCTATATCTGTCCACAGTTGCAGCAAGACAATCAATTGCTTGCACACACGGCATTGCTCGTCGACATAATAACCTAAATCCCATCACCAATTAGACGGACCATCTGCCTGTTTGGGCATTGCGATCCGCGCTTGCCCATCACGTCGCCAAACCCTGAACATCGTGCCAGTGCCAGGACCACACCGCTTCCCCTTCGAAACATCTGCGCGCCCACCCCCGCCGACAATTTCTACTGCGCGCAGAGGGCCTACCATACCTCATCCTTCCTCGCTCTTGTTCCAATGGCCGTCTGGTCTTGAAAAGGGAGCCCCGTCCACCCTCGCTACCACCCACCAATCCCAATTGCCCTGGGATTTCTACGTCTCGGCTGCATCCACGCATTGAGCGACCACCAGCTTGCTGCCGCTACACACGCTGCGCCCAGAGCAGTCTCCACCCCTAGCCAGTCTCGAGAACACCTCTCCCTAGAGCCAGCCCTGCAACCGCACTGCACTTTCTCTCCGTCTGCAAATTACTGTACACACATAGCCCATCATGGCGACAAAAGCTGTGCAATCAACCAGTGCCATGGCCGAGGGCAGAACTCATATTGCCGAGATGCACCAACGCAAAGTCGCAATCGCCCCGCAAAGACGAAAGCCAGGCCACAAGAAAAACGAGAACGAGGGCCTGCTGGCCTCTTTAGGCAGCTTGTTGTGCAATCACCAAATTGGTAGGATCCAGGAGCTCAACCTCGTCTCGCATATAGCCACTAACAAATCCTCAAGGCATCTCCATAAACCTCATATCCCTTCTCTTTCTCACCCACATCTGCTTCCCCCGCGCGCGAAGTAGGACTTCCAAGTTTTTGCAAATGTCATATTACAACCCCGAAACGAACATGTACGGCTGTGGTATAGATGACCTGCCATTCGTAGCACTGTGGACTGTCATTTTCACAGGTATGCGGGTCGTATGCATGGAGTACCTCTTGGACCCGCTGGCGAGACTTGGAGGAATCAGGTCAAGGAAGGGGTTGGAGCGATTCAAAGAGCAGGGCTGGTTGATTGTGTACTACACAGCATCATGGTCATTGGGCATGGTATGCAAGAACACATGATCTAATTAGGTGTGCTTGAGAAGCTAATAACGGGCAGTACATCATCTACAACTCTTCATTCTGGCTCAATCTCCACGGCATCTGGGAAGGCTGGCCCCACCGAGAAGTCGAGGGTGTGTTCAAATGGTATTATCTGGTCCAATGGGGTTTCTGGATCCAGCAAATGCTCGTCGTCAATATTGAAGAGAAGCGCAAGGATTATGCGCAAATGTTCACCCACCACGTCTTCACCGCTGCGCTTATATTTCTCTCCTACGGATACTATCATATGCGAGTTGGAGCAGTCATTCTGTGCATCATGGACTTTGTGGACATTATATTACCGGTAAGCACCGTTGGTATCGTATTAGTGAGCATTGTGCTAATAATCTAGACGGCGAAACTGCTCAAGTATATGGGCTACAGTACTGCTTGCGATATTGCCTTTGGAGTCTTCGTCATTTCCTGGCTTTTCACCCGGCACATTCTCTTCATGACCGTCTGCTGGTCCATCTACCACCACGCGCCCCTCGACATGGCTCCCGGTTGCTACTTCACACCCAATCACCCCCTAACCCCAAACACCTCCTACGCAATTGGCAACAACCAACTCTTCCTCCCAATCTCCGAAACCGCCGCCTTCGAAGCCCACGGCGGCAACAACATCTGGGGCAACCTGCTCAAAGCCTACAACGACCAAAACGGCCCCATATGCTGGAACCCCACCATGCGCTACTACTTCCTCACCCTCCTCCTCATCCTCCAAACCCTTTGCTGCATCTGGTTCTACATGGTCCTCCGCGTCGTCTACAAAGTCCTCAACGGCGCCGACGCTGACGACATCCGCTCCGACGACGAAGGCGACGACGAAGACGCCCCCCTCGACCATGACCGCACCTCGACCATCCTCAACATGGTCACCACCTGCACCGAAACAGGCCTAAGCCACCTCCCCCACGAAGAAGAAGTCGGCGCCGACGCCCTTACCTTCACGAAGATGAATGGCTTAACACAACGCCGCCAGAGTCGCCGCGAGAGCGCGAGGACCAGTGGGATTAGCATCCCAGGGCACACGGATCGCAGGGATTTGCTGGGGCGTATAGGCTGCGACAAGCCGTCTTAAATGGGTTTTTCTTTGCGCGTGTTACTAGCTTGGTTGGCGTTGGGACATTAGATGCATGTGGGACTGGTGGGGGTGGGGGGCGGGGGGGCGCTTGCGTATCGTATCGTATCCTAATAGCACGAATCTGAACATGGGTGCGAAGTCACGAATTGCAAGTAGAACATGGCACGGCGTGTGAATGATTAATTCGGCATTTGTATTGTGTTGCGCCGAGGCTAGAATTACATGATGTGAATATGGCTATACGTCTGCCTCGCGGCACTCGTCAGGCTTCACGACGACCCACGGCTGCTCGAGCGGCACGAAATCACATATGTGGAAAAATGACTCTTCTGGTACGTCAGGGGCGACCTGGAAGGGCTCATTGAGTACACGCACGGCAGCGCCCTGCTCGGTGTCCGATGGCTAATCGTCGAGGTAGTTCCTCCATCCGTAGGGCGCAACGATTTGCTTGCCGGATTCCTCCTCGAGGACGACGCTGAAGCGCTCCCAGCGCGCGTCTTGGCCGGCACCCAACACGATGATGGTGGTGTCGTCGAGCCAGCCGAGAAGGCCCTTTGTTGGGCGTCCGCCTGGCACGCCGGGAATGCCGGCGCTCAGGGTAGCGGACTTGGTGTGGGGGCCCCAATGTGTTTGCTCGTCTCCCATTTCGAACTTGACAGAGGCGGTTGGGTACGTATCTGAGAACTGGCGTGGGAGGAGCGGGACCTTGGAAAGGATGCCATACTTGTGCTGCTTGGAGTCGACGGTTTGGGTGTTACTCAAGTCGAAAATATGCAGCGTTGATTTATCGGATGTGACGGCTAGGGTTGAGCCAGAGGGGGAGAAGGCGAGAGAGAAGATCGCGGCTTGGTCGACGCCGCGGCGGAACTCTGCGAGCTTGGTGCAGGATGGGAAGGACCAAAGGCGGATTATTGTGCCTTGCTCGCTGGCTGTGGCAACCATATCGCCACTCCTACTGAGAGCGAGAGCACGGAGTGGAGACTCGTGAGCAGGTATGATGCTGACATTGCCAGTCTCCAGGTCAAATAGCTTTACTTGTCCAATCGTTCTTCCAGGAAAAGCAACTGTACCGCTTCCCATCTCGCAGAGCCCATACGGATTGTTGGCCGTCTCGTACTCGGCCGCCTTCTCAGGCGGCACTCTCATTTTGTATATGGCGACCTTGTTGAGCTGGACGACGACCAAATGTGTCTTGGATATGCGAACACGCTGCACCGGAGTCTTGAATTCAAGAGCTGTAGTGATATTTCCGGTCTTGTCATTCCAGATTTGGACCTTATTGACAATGTCAGTGTCGTCAATCAAGACCCAGCCAGCGTCCTTGGCACAGACTTTGTTTTGGGGGAACTTAGGCTGCTTCCCTCCTCCGACTAGGGCAAGGTAGTGGGTGGTGCCGAGCATCTCCGCACAGCCGATGCCACCTCCAAACTCTGCAAGAACGTCAGCTTGGGTGTGAAGCTGGGGTGGACCTCTTACCTCTGGCGACCTTTTGTTCGCATGTTTTGGTGGAGAAGACACGGAAGCCTGTCTCCAAGGCTGCAGCAAAGCAGGAGCAGTCTGAGTTGAGAGACACCGAGAGGACAAAAGGGCCTTTGTCCGAGTCGAGAATAGGCCGGGTATTCATGTTGAAAGCTGCGAAGTGGTGGACTTGCTATCACCTGAAGGCAGGGTGGGGCGAAGGCGTTGGTTTCGGCGTGCTACGAGGCGGCCTAGGCAACGGCGCGATAGACGTGATTAGAAAAGCTGGCGGCATGCTAGGCCCATATACGGCGTGAGGAGCGAGTGAAGTAGCGGAAAAAGAATAGCTGGGAGTGAAGATATGTTTCATGGAACTCGCGCGGGAATCGTTTTACCATGTCATCCGCGGCAGTATGGTCATGAGTCCAAGCTTCGCGCTAGCGGGACGGGAGCTAACCGAAGGAAGGCGTCGTGCACGTGACGCCGACTTTTGCATCTGGGGGTTTATTCCTTTCCTATCATGCAGGCGTGATAGTACGAGGCCCAGCAAGCTACATCTGTCCAGCCTGCCCTCAGCCGTACACTGCGCCCGCGGCTGCACGACTCACAATCTCGAGGAAATGCTCGCCCAAAGCGGTATGGCGCCATATATCGCGCCAAGCAGGAGACGACGACCGGGGCCGCTGGCGCTAGCGAGCCCCTTTGCATTGCGCAGGGAGCTGCTGCCAACGTCCCCAAATTTCCTCGACGACGTTCGCTCCATCAACTCCCCGTCTGCCTCACCACCAGCCTGCCTTTTGCACACGTCGGCTGCCTCACTTGCTGGCACGCATCCCCGCCACTACGTACCACGTTCAACGCTCAAACTCC
This sequence comes from Ophiosphaerella korrae, assembly GCA_028456385.1. NCBI lineage: Eukaryota > Fungi > Ascomycota > Dothideomycetes > Pleosporales > Phaeosphaeriaceae > Ophiosphaerella > Ophiosphaerella korrae. Next base: position 73,579 of record JALNQF010000133.1, on the reverse strand, counting down.
AAGATGTCCTCGGTACGCCCTGCCCCCAGACCGCCTCGTCCCCAGGCACACGCGGCCGCGGCGTCGTCCCCCCCGCGTCCTGCCCAAGCCATTGAAACACCCGCTAACCGTTTGACAGACCCTCAAGACGCGCAGAAAGAAGAATGTCAAGAAAGGTATCCAGTTCTGTCTGATGGTCTGCGGCGCCTCGGGCACAGGTCGGACCACGTTTGTCAACACCCTCTGCGGCAAGAAGGTCCTCGAGCATAAGGAGTCGGACGACCCAACCGTGGCACACGTCGAGGAGGGCGTCAAGATCCAGCCCATCACCGTTGGTATGCCTCCCAATTGCATTCCACGTGGCCGTTGAAGAGCACCTGGCTGACCTCCTGACAGAACTCGACGAGGAAGGCACCCGCATCTCACTCACCATCGTCGACACTCCCGGGTTTGGGGACCAGATCGACAATGAGGCCAGGTAGGTAGCCGCCGTCGATATCGCAGGTCGTCGCTCACCGTACTTTAGTTTCCAAGAAATCGTTGGATACCTCGAGCGTCAATACGATGGCATTCTCGCTGAGGAGTCACGTATCAAGCGTAACCCCCGATTCCGAGACGATCGTGTGCACGTTTTGTTGTACTTCATCACACCTACAGGCCACGGGTCAGTAACATCACCCCATGTTCGATCAGCCACTTACACATTTTAGTCTTCGCGAACTCGACATCGAGCTAATGAAGCGCCTGTCGCCGCGTTGCAACGTCATCCCCGTCATTGGCAAGGCTGACTCTCTTACACCCGCCGAGCTGGCCGAGTCGAAGAAGCTCGTCATGGAGGACATTGAGCACTATAGGATCCCTGTATACAATTTCCCCTACGACATCGAGGAGGATGATGAGGACACCGTCGAGGAGAATGCCGAGCTCCGTGGCTTGATGCCTTTCGCCATTGTTGGTTCCGAAGACATCGTCGAGGTCAATGGTCGACGAGTTCGCGCACGGCAATACCCCTGGGGTATTGTAGAGGTCGACAATCCTCGGCACTCAGACTTCCTCGCGGTCCGAAGTGCACTTCTCCACAGCCACCTCGCCGATCTCAAGGAAATCACGCATGACTTCCTTTACGAAAACTACCGTACCGAGAAACTTAGCAAGTCTGTCGAAGGTGGTGCTGCTGCGTAAGTTTGCCAGGTATCAATTGCGCTCTACATGCTAACCTACCTTCCAGTGACTCGTCGATGAACCCCGAGGATCTTGCCAGCCAGTCCGTACGCTTGAAGGAGGAGCAACTGCGACGCGAAGAGGAGAAGTTACGCGAGATTGAGGTCAAGGTCCAGCGAGAGATTAACGAGAAGCGGCAGGAGCTTCTAGCTCGCGAGAGTCAGCTGAAGGAGATTGAGGCCCGCATGCACAGGGAACAAAGTGGTCAGATCGACACCGACACTGAAAACGCATAGGCGCACTGCGCCGCCACCTCGTTGAACTGCCCAGCCTTGGTTTGCCACGGGTTGAGTGGTTGTGGATAGCGCGCTTGAGTCTTGAGATATGGGGCAACAAAACTATAAACTGCAGCATGGGCGTTCATCATGCAGCGGTTTACATGTTGCAGATACCGGAGACGAGGGATATTGGACCTTTCTTCTTACCTCGGGCATCCATTTTCTAACCAGATAGTGGCAGCGTCTTGGATGGTGTGTGCCGCTCCACTGTCTTGACATGACACTGCTTCTCGTATGTTTTCTTATCGCTTCAATACTTATTCCCCACCCTTTGGTCTTCACCCAGGAAGTAGTAATCTAGTTCTAATTTAAACCCCGGTGGTCCCAGTCCGCTGTTTGATACTCTATTGCACATGTGAACTGCCAAAAAGCAGGCCTATGTGCATAACGTGCATCAGCCTGTAGCTCGTCCTTGGTGGTCCTTCCGAAAGCCGTGGCCATGTGCTCCTTCTCGGCACAGATTGTCCTTTCACAACATCAACTGGACGGCAACACCACCTTCAGTGCCACGTCATCCCTCCTACATGTTCTTCCAACACACACCGCCGAATGCCATCGCGGACGATACCCAATACTCATGATTCTTGGCTAATTGACGCGTAGCCCCAGAGTACCGGGCCTAGTAGCTGCAAGGCAAGAACTTTCGTAGAACTCTCAGAAAAGTGGATCTCCTTCAGTGCTCAAAGTTTGAGTTGACGGCATGCGAAATAACGCCTCAACAGCGCTCAGATAATACTGCTCGCGATCAGTGACAAAAAGGGTGATAGAGGACCACATTACGGCCGTTCCGTTCTCGTCACAGTGAGTGTGGCTTGCCGAACCAGTTGCTGGGAAATCCTTCCACAATTTGATGCAAGTGCATGCTCTTGCATAGCCGCAATGGAGGGGATCGAAGTGTATCGGCTGCGAAGCGACCATCGAGCCTTCTGTTCCATCGGGAGCGGCGACAACACATTCCAACACTACCATGATAACCCGCAAAGCCTCTCAGTTCAATATTGATAGGCCATGGGACTGGCCCAGGTGTTCGCACGTTGTTCGGCAGGATGCCATACCCATCATGATGAGTCGTTAGGCAAGGTTGCACACTAACACGGCCCTATTATCCTATAGCAACCTCCATCGCAGTGCATGATGGGTACCATCACACAAGCCTAGGTTTTGAAGTAAACCTCTCTTTCTCCACATATGCCTGCAGTAATGCAGAGAAACGGGCGCAAAGTGCCACTGATGCAGTCAGCTCCAGGTTTCTACACCAGGAACACTTCATCTGGGTCAAGCTGCCCTCATCGGTGACGGTCTGCATTTCTGTCGTCATACTGGCAGGGAATTATTGAGACAAACTTGTGACTACCAGGCAGCCGCGTGTTTCGTCTTCTCGATGCCTCATGCAGCTACAGCCACAACTGCCCGCGGTGTCCGAGATCCTTCTGTAAATGGGCATATTGTTCCCGGGATCTGGCGCCAATCAGGAATATGTCTGGAAGCTTACGAGGCTACAGCGGCTCTCGAGAAATCAAGATAGTAACGCCGCCCCTCTAAGCGATGCGCCCAGCGGTAACCAAGAAAGCGTGTAGTTATACGTTGCCATGAGCAGGCAATTATGGCTTCCTAACACTGTCAATACTCAATCGAAGCGTGGATTGTATTTCTCACCAATCCGAGAGTTCCTTGGCTGAATCCTCTACTAATGCTTAGAACCGTTCCAACGACGAGCATCCATCTTTTACCCTGTCCATGACGAGATACTAGGAGTAACAAATACTGCTAGTCAGTGGCAAGCCATGAAACCACCAACCTAAGGAATCATCAGGATCCAAATCCCGTCGTGGCCAGACCATGCAACAAGAAGATCATTACTACCAAGGGAGCAGCTCAAGTAAAGGGTTGTAGGATCGCGGAGCATTGCTTACCGATAACAGCCTTTACACCATGCACGATTCCTCGGTTGTTAGTCGGAGAGTTCTCAAGACCCTGGCTGGGGTCATGTTCGGTAAGGCTGTGGTTTCGGACCGTTGTTGGCTTATCAGCAGCATCGGCATACCGAAGATCACCACCTCCCTAGGCCATTGGACGTAGCCCTTGGTCTGAAGGCCGCAATGTACTGTATATGCATGCCCAGCCATGTCAAAGATCCAAACGCCCTAGACAACAACGATTAGGTTTCGGAGTTGACCAGCTATGGTCGAGAATCGGAGGTAGTCCGATTGGTGACTGTTAAAGTATCCCAAACCCAAGTCTCTCCCTCGCAGTAGTGGTCGCGTTGCGCGGCAGGAAAGAAACATGGAATAAACTTAGCATTGTGAACGCGGGTCTCGCTAAAATTGTGCATCCCGTAAAACTCGGAATGCACAATGCTGGTCCCAGTATATTCAGCGGTCCCAGAAGTTTGTGGCGTGTTGCCGATCCGAGGGAAATGGCTGGCGTTGTGCAACGCTCAACAGATGTTTTTTGCGGCAACGGCGGCGAGACAGCCGTGGCAATATGGCAACATGTTGAAGTGCATAACTGGACGAACCCAGGTTCGTCGATCGGCCAGGCACCCGGTCTCCCCTAACTGCTCTGCTCTATTATTTCGTGGCATGGTTATGCGACCCCGCCTCTTGTCAACGGTTCCACACGGCTTCACCTGATCCGGCCCGTGAAGAAACAACATGCCAACCGCGCAATGCGCGGCCGCTTGAAGGCGGCTGTTTTAGTTAGTGGCTGATGATGGTGAATCTCTTTACGGTCAAATATGGGGACAATCCTGGTCCCCCTGCGAGCTAACGCCTGCCTGTGCCTGTTGAGCTGTGCAGAACAGTGGAACTGAATTATCCTTTCCGTGCAGGTTCTCAAACATTCCAGAGCCTAGAACTTACTACTTACCCACATGGATTGTGGACCTACTGCATTGCCAGAAACCTAATTCAACGTATGGTCCGTCATACTGCTGTCGGGGTTAGTTACCTGTCTACCTCGGAACCTTTAGCTACTGCGAGCTTCTGCGGGCTCAGGAACAGCAGGCCAGGTATGCGCTCGGATGGGGAAGACAGAGCCTCCTGCTAGGCCGTTTGCAGGCGCACAAAATATGAGGTCGAATCATAAAGCCCATGCCTTTGTGTTGACGCCACGATATGCACGTTGGGATCCGCCGGAGTGGTTCGGGAATGCAGGTGATGCAATGCATCTGTCTCACAAGCCCTCCACCCAGATCGCACGCCAGCCACGTACTCCAAAGTTTTTCCCTGAGAAGCGCTATCCTCCTAGGGCGATAAGCAATCCCCGTTAAGCTGAGTTTATGTTTCGCTGAATTGGATGAGCCGCACCTCCGACGCTACTTTGTTCTTTTTTGCGCGAATACCGCACACAGCGCGAAAAAACAAGCGTATCAAGTCCTCCAACGATGTTGAAGAAAATTGGTCATTATCCAAGTAACCCTGCACCATCAGCATCTATGAGGTCAAGGAAATATGAAATCTACAGTAGAAACAAGATTTCCCATCAGCACCATGACTGTGTCTGTCGAGATGGAGGGTACATGACTAGGTAGAGGTGCGCACAAATGAGTTCGCTTCGCCAATCGGAGTGCAGATCCACTGGGGAAGTGAACCTATCCCTGCGCACTAAAGAAGCCACTCACCAGTTACCCAATTCGTGCATGTCTTGAGCTCAGTGGGTTCACCGCGGATGCAGGGGAGGTATTCCGCGGGCTGAAGCTCTCCACTATTGCCTGAAGTTACTCATTTGAGTACCACATTTAGAATCACCTCACCCAACTTGCACGCGACTACGGCGGCAGAACTAGTGAAATTGGACGTCGGGTACTCGTCATCACTCACTTTTGCTCACATGCAGGCATTGCGGAGCTACCCTAGTTTCAGTGGTTGTCGTTATGTCCGGCCTCCTCTCATTAGTGGAGGACTTCACCTGTGCGACATTTGTCTACCTACCGAGCTGCCGCAGAAGTTACACAGCTCCTCCGTCCCGACATCACGGCTATCCTTCTCGCATCATACATATGCAATAGCTTGTAATATATCTCATTCTTGCTGCAGTAGAGCCAAGACTTCCTTTTCGCATCTATCACTTACTCATCTCATCACCTCGGAAGCAACTTTCGCTTGACCTTCCTCTGCATATAATACCTAGGCCTCTTGCCCTGTTTCTGTCCATCATCTTTTCCCAGTGCGATCCTCAAACCAAATCTAGGCCATGGATAGACCTCAGGAACATATTCCCCCTGTCAGTGTTCAACCCCACGCCAATAGAACTTCCACTGACACAATGCTAGGCTGCGAACGTACTTGGTGTAAGTTACTGCACTCGACCCGTTCTTGATCTCTTTGCTAACTGTACTTGAACGACAGACCCTTGGGACTGGTAGGTTCTGTAACTGTTATGGCTGATCTCTACTAATACAAGTGTAGTGTAAGTGTTTGGCTGAAATCAAGAGATTGAGATACTAACACGTGCTTCCAAATAGCTGCTGGTGTGTTCAGGTAGGTAATTCATCAGAGGGTTCTATGAGCATTGCTAACGACACACAGATAATCCCACAGTAAGTGTTGGCAGAGTAATGAGGATACATTGGTTGACATTTCAAAGAATATGGCACAACTGGCGTCGGAAAAATACAGACGGTCTGCCTGGGTCAATGTTAATACTATGGTCAATTTGTATGACTGCTTGCCTGCCCCTTGTTTACACGCTGCTAATTTCTACAGGTGGCGTGCCTTTTGGCGTATATGCAATCGTCCAGGTAGAATCGACTTCCCATAGCCCACGAGCAACACTAACCCAAGCAGAACTTCAACTTTGCACTTAAATTCCAGCCACAAGCCTTCGCTGGCCTAACTCTAATAGCTTGGGGACAAACACTATACTACCACAAGTCAGTCATATCCCTCCAATTAAAGATGGTGAACTAATAGGCAATAGCAAATGGCGAGCCTGGACCGCCACCATCGCCACCATCGCCCTCGCAAGCAGCTTCGCTTTGATGGAGATGGTTCTCATCCTCACCCTCCGTGGCCCCTACAAACGCGGTGTCCAATGGCCCATGATGCTAATGGCCATCTCCGCCTCCGTCATCCAAGTGATCGGCCTGATCCCCCCCTTCTTCGAGCTCGCCAAACGTAACGGCAGAGTCGTCGGCATCGACTTCTGGTTCCTGACCATCGATTATGCCGGCGCCTTCTTCTCCCTCATGGCAATCGTCGCTCAGCAGTGGTTCGACGCTCTGGGCGCCAGCCTCTACATTGCGTGTATGCTGCTCGAGACGGGCATCTTTGCGTCGCAGGCTATATGGTTGTTTCGTGTGCGGGGCGTTCGAAGGGAGGCTAAGATGGCGGGTTTGTCGTACGATGAGTATGTTGCACGGCACCCAGGGAAGAAGTTTCCGCATTCGGAGTCGGTAGATACAATTGTTGATGTTGAGGCGTGTCGGGGGGAGAAAGGGGTTGTGTATGAGGAGAAGACGGAGAAGGAGGGTGAGAGGGGTGACAGTTTGGCCTCTGGATTAAGTGAGGTTGGGCAGACGTTGCAGACGCCGCTGCCAGCGGCGGTTAAGCCTTGATTTAAAATCTTGTCTTTGTTCATCGCACCACTTTCGAGCTATGTTAACAAAAGGGTACCTGGGTATGTGAGCGCTGCTTCACGGTATATTTTCCTATTTGGGAAAGTGGTTCTATCTTTCTTGGGCCATTTTTGTACATTTCTTCGTTTCACGTTCAAAAGTGGCGGTCTTCTTTTATGAGTGTATGGATATGTATGCGATTCTGATTTTTCTTTGCTTGTCGATTCTCAAATTGCTGTTATTATCTAGCTAAGGAGACGTTGGGAAACCCTTTCTTGATTTCAGGGGTAGGGATAGGAATTAGGATTGAAAATTGGACCTGGAGTTTATGGATTCAAGTCTAGTTGATTATGCTGAACTGCTATTGCTCACTCTAAAGGACGTCTACCGTCTATAGGTCTGAATAGTGGGATACTTCTTCATCACCACCACCCTTCCCCATTCCTAGAAAAACGCTTCTGGCTATCTCACAACCGCGACCAATCCAATCAATCACACACAATCAAATTCCTCCTCAACCCCTCCAACTCCCCCTCCCCCAACCCACACACCTCCCGCATATACCGCTCTGCCCCCCCAAACTCCCGATCCACCATCTCCAACGTCGCAATCATCGCCTCCTCCCTTGCCCCCACCATCCTCAACGCCGCCTTCCTCCCTTCCTCCAGCACCTCGGGCAGCAACTCCACCTCCTCCTCCTCCTCCTTCGCCACCACCAGCCGCGCAACCTCCTCCTCAGACAGCCCCCACCCCCTCTGCTTCGCAAGCATATAGTTCCTAAACGCCGGCGCACGCATCAACCGCTCCACGACGCCGTCGCGCATATCCCGCAACCCCATCTCCGTCCGATGATACTCAGCCGCAATATCCGCCCGCGACACGCCCAAAAAGTCAAACAGCAGCGCGAAAAAAACCCCCGTGCGATCCTTACCCGCAGAACAATGCACCAGTATTGCCCCCGCAAAACCCCCCGCCGCAAGATGCTGGAACAACGCCCGGTATGCGGTTGCCCCCCCGCTACGAAGGATCCCCTCGTACGCGCCCACAAACCCCGCTACGCCTTCGTCCATGTACCGCACGTATCGGACGGCGAGTTTCTCAGGGCTGTAGTCTTGTGCGTGGAACACGGGGGTCCAGGCGCGGTGCAGGGTGGCGGCGGGCAGGAGGGTTTGCCAGGGGCCTGGGGAGATTTCCTGGGCGCTGCGCAGGTCGAAGATGTGGGTTATGCCGAGGGCGCGTAGGGCGGCGAAGCCTGTGGCGGTGAGGGAGGAGGGGTCTGCGGAGCGGAAAAGGGTGTTGGGGCGGAGGGGGCCGGTGGGCGTTGTGAGGGGGTGGAGGGCTGTGTCGCGGAGGTTGTGGAGGTGGGGGATGGAGTGGAAGGGGGGGTTGGGGAGGGGGGGTGGATTGGCCATGGTGGTGGTGGTGTGCTTTGCGGGGATTTCCTTGCTCTTTTTGATTACTTTGGGGGCGGGGGCAGGGGGGGGGGAGGGGGTATGTTGAGTGTCGAAATGGGTACGTTGGTTTGGGAGAGGGGGGAGGGGTTGTTTTTCGTTTTACGAAATGAAACAAGGCTGTGAATCGGACTTTTTGTATATTGCTGACGGGCAACAATTCTTTCCTGCACAAAGTCATAGCCAAACAGCGCCTGGTAAAGTCCGAGGTAGAAAACGTCAAACGCGTTTGCTAGTGCCCCGCTCTCCAAACCGAGGTTGGCGAGGTTGGCCAAAGTGAGAACGAAACTCGCATATTTTTTTTACTTGAACTGTGAGATTGGTTTGTGCTTGAATGTGGTGAGAAACCACTTCAAAACTGGAACGAACAAAGAGATTGTTGGTCCTATTCCCAGCAACCAGAACAATGCCAGCAATGAGCCAACGCGTAACAGCAGAATTGCTAGTTAAACCGACTCGTCTGCAATTCAGTCCGACAGCATAAACTCAAATAGATGAATAGACTATTCATTTTCACTCCATAGTCTAATCTCAACTCCTACTTCATCCTACATCACCCTTAACTTCTCCGTATCACACATATACACCACTTCGGTCCGTATGACTCTCTACCATGATACTACGAAATACATTGATGTAGAAAGGGTGAGCTATCGCCAACCTTGTCGGCAAACCCACCCCGGAGTGAAAGAAAAACGCCAACAACACCGATGCTGGTTGCTTTTAGCACTCAAAAGATGCGTGAGCAAAACCCAACTCAACTCGAGGGAAAAAAAAAAAGAAAAAAAAGCAATGGTGGGAAAGTAGTACAATGAGGAAATGAAGCGGGCTTCATTTGTGTGTGTGTGTGTGTGTGGAAAGGTGGAGCAGTCCATGGTAAGACGGTTAAAATTATTGTGTTTAAAAGGTCAGACCAACGGCAGTCCGGGTATCGTTGCGGGCAAGAAGGTAGTGAACAGGTTGCAGCCAGACCACGAAGATGCTTTCAGCTGGGTGCTTTTTTCTTCTCTTGGAGAGCGAATCAAAGGAGCCGGGCGAAATCAACGCCCCCACAGGTGGCTAGACAAGTCTGACCGCGGGTGGAGCGAAGTGCAAGGAAAGTCGTGGCGGGGTCATTAAGCGCACAGAGAGCCAGTCTCCTATAGCAAGATGAGGTAGTTGCTCGGCGCAATTCCCGTTTCGCCGTTGGGCTTCTTTGCTTGCCACCACCTGCCGCTGACGTCGGAGACTTCGAGGATGTCGTGTTTCTGGAAGCTGATTTCGTTGGCATCGTCGGGGTTGGCTTCGTAGCTGTAGATGGCCTTGGCACGGTAGGGGTATTCGATGGTGGATTCCTGCGGGGGCTCCTCGACGGGCGGTGCCGTGTTGTTCATGGCGGCGAACTGGGGGACAGACGAGTTGCGGCCCTGGGCACCAGCTGGGCCGCCTGGATAGCCGGAGACAGGCGAGGAGGTCTCGAAGCCGTTTAATTGGGCCGAGGTATACATCTGAGGGGCCTGTTGGTTGACTTGGGTCTCTGGGCGGTTGGCGTAGCCATTGGAGATGGGGCGCGACGAACGGGAGCCTGGATGCTCTTTGTGCAGGGCATACGAGTCCACAAAGGCGCGATGGGCGGCCTGGGGTTGGGAGCCGTAGTAGAAGATCCAGACAATCTAGCGCACGTCAGTAATTGCTGTGTGTTGGGGGCGCATGCAGACGGCCAACTAACGGTGATCATGGACAGGAGAATGTAGCCGGCAGCGGCAGCCTCAAAGGGGGCCTTTGGCGAGTAGACGAGTGAATTGACGGACGAGGTGGTGAAGACGAGGCCGGCGCCGAGGAAGCCGACAATGGCAACATGGTAAGTTCGCTCGGCCTCCGAGGCGACGGTGACGGTGACGCCGACGATGCAGAAGAACATGAAGACCAGCGTCCACCAGGCGAAGTTGGGGAAGCCGCCGCCAATGGCGGATATTATGGAGCTGACAAAGGCGATGATCCAGGCGAGCTGGTGCGGGTTAGTATTTGGCAAGAAGCCGGGGGTGGCGGTAACTGACGATGCTGATGGAGATGGTGGCGAGGGCAAAGGGATCGCCAATGATGCGACCGACGCTGAAGGTCGAGGATCTCTGGCCGTAGCCATTTCCATTTTCCATTTTGCGCAGGGACGGAGAGCTCTCGGAGCGGAACGAGGGCATAAGCGGGTGGGAGGTGCAGAGGCGGCGGCGGTGGTGGTGGTGGTGGTGGGTGATGTCAAAGAGACGAAGACAAGAAGCAAAGACACGCCAGGTGAATGAATGCGCGGCGCGGACCGGCTGAGGATATACAACGAGGCTTGGGGGGGTGGGGGGGTGGTGAGCCAGCAACCAGCAGTCAGGGCGGCACGCTTGCTCTCTGCAACGGACGGCGGCTGCAGAACGTTGGATGCAGCGGGCACGGAGTGGCGGACGGTGAGGGTGAAGAACAGACAGACGGCGGTGGGTGAGTTGAGAGTGGTGCAGTCGTGTCGAGTGTGTGCGTGGGCCAGAGGGAGATTGGATGCGACGGTTTCAGGGCTGGCCAGGGGCGTGGTTGCCATTGGCCGGCCTGGGGGCTCAGAGATTAAAATGGATGCGAATGCCACCGAACCAGCCCAACGTCAGCCTGTGGCTCGACCGACTCGAGCCCGGCCAGGAACACGCGCGTCTGCATGCCAGCCGACTGCCCGCCACTGCTTTGTCTGTGGCCAGCCGCAGCTTGTCAGGACTGCTCCTTTTGCCGGACCGTGGACCGTCTTCTGGCTAATTCAGTTGAGCTGGGCTGGCTGGCTGATTGATTGATTTCATCTACCTCGCACTTCTGCTGAGCACCGCACGTCTCCTCACGCTCCTCACACTCCTCACTCCTGCCGCAGCCGTTACCGGCACGTGGCACCATCCACTGCTGCACTCCTCTTGCAAAGGCGTTCCCGGATTCCGTCTAAGCCACATGGACAAGTTCCTGCTGCACAGTCTTGAGACCATGATGAAACCAGCCTCGTGCAACACAACCCCGGCACCCCTAGCTCCGCGCCTCAATAGCCACACCTCAAAGACTTTTATTGTGGAGACCAGTCCGCCTGCTGAGACCTGCCATGTGAATTGCTCAACCGAACTGTTTCCGCACCACCCGCCCCGCCCAATCGCAGCCGGCCCAACTCGCGTTTCTGTTCCCAACACCTGCTTCTTCGCGTCATGGCAGAGTGCTGGCCTTGGCCGGCAATATGCTGCCAATGCAGGGGCACAGCCAGATCCGGACTCCGAGCCTGAGGTGCAGCCATGCTCATCCCTATCACTATCGCTCTCCTCCATGTCAACAGCACTGCTTTTGCATTTGCATTTGCATTAGTATTCGTTTGGCAGACGCCTGAATGCGCGCCCTCTCATTCTTTAGATTTCACATCTGTCAACATGTCAGTGTTACGGCAAGCGGCGGATTTGCATTCATGCACACCAACTCACTTACTGCACCCGGCATCGTTCGGCTATGCCGCTGTGCACTACACTCGCCAAATTTGCAATAACGCGGCGCATTGCGGTTCGAGAACACGAAGCTAGGAAAAGATCTTCACAATTCCTCGTCTTCTTCGTCCCCGTCCTCGTCCTCGTCCTCGTCCTCATCCTCGTCCTCGTCACCATCCTCGTCACTGTCTTCCTCATCTTCTTCCCCACTTGAACTCCTCCGCTTGAACTCTTCTCTCTCCACTGCCTTGAGTGCCTTTGTCAGTCGCTTGGAATAGTCCAGCCAGACTCTGCTGGCGCCGAGGAAGTGCACTCGCTTGTACTGCTGGTTGAGCAGCCCGTTCCTCCTCCTCAGCTCCGAGATCTTTAGTGCTTGCTGCAGATGGCGGATTTCGTATTCAGCTATGCGGGGTCGCAGCATGGCCAGCTTGGCAAAGCCATCGGTAGTGGGTACTTGCTGGTCGTCAAGTGCCTTGAGCTGTGATGCTGTCGTTGCAAATAGCGTCGCACGGTCGACCACTAGCACAGCCTTCTGCGCAGTGTCGAGCGGCACGTCGTCTTGGTCGCCTTCATCCTTCGGAGCGAGGACATGTTTGTGCTTGCTCACTAGCCATTGTCAGCTATAGCCAGACGGCCTTCCAGCCATGTGACATACGCAATTCATTCGCATCAGTGAGCAGTGACGTCTTCCCCCCAAGCGCCTTCAGCGACTTCTCAATTTGGTGTATGCGGTCCGGAATCGTCTTTGGCTTCTCTGCCGGCGGCGGGCTGGGTCCGCCGAGAATGTACTCGAGGCGGTCTAGACGGGACTCCAACAGCCCAAAGGTGAAGAGAACGGCCTCTTCGTAGGCGTCCATGGTTGGTGTTGGGCGCTGGGTGTTTGTGGAATGCCATGCCGTTCCTGGTAGGGCGGAGATATATTCTTAGCGCGGCGCGGGTAGCTAGGCGCGCTTGGGCCACTGGTCATCCAACGTCAGTGAGGCTCGTCTTCACTCTTACCATCATCCTTCGCTGAGCCCCTATCGACTGTAAACCCCACTGATCGCCTTGCATCGCTCGCCGGTTCTCGGGACACCACGCATGTCTTTGCAATAACACGGCCACGACTTTTCGAGTTGGCGAGAAATGGCTACGTATTCCGCCATCGGCCAGGAGCCTCCAGAGCCAGACCTCATGTCTTCGAGTACCGGCTCGTTGCGAGGCAGACGGTTAGCCTGCCACAACGTATCGAGAGCCATGGGCGACAGCTGACAGAACTAGGCGAGGCCGAGGAAAGAAAGACGCCGGCTTCCAGGGCCAGGCATCATGGATATCGAGCGTGATCAACCTCGCCAACACGAGTACGATGCTTCACCGAGACGTACGAGCTCATACTGACGGTTGCTAGTCCTCGGCGCCGGCCTGCTTGCCATGCCCTCAGCCCTCTCCAAAATGGGCATCTTCCTCGGCATCTTTGTCATCCTATGGGCGGGCATGACAGCTGGCTTCGGATTGTACCTACAGACTCGATGCGCTCGATACCTCGATCGTGGCCATGTGTCGTTTGCGACGCTCTCTCAGCTCACCTACCCGAACCTTTCTATTCTATTCGATTCGGCCATCGCCATCAAGTGCTTTGGCGTCGCTGTTAGCTATCTTATCATCATCGGAGACTTGATGCCAGATGTTGTTAGAGCATTCGCTCCGGGTGCCGCGCAGATCAGTTTCCTGGTCGATCGCCAGTTTTGGATTACTGCTTTTATGTAAGTAAGGCGTTTAAGTCCTAACACCAACGCTGACATGCACAGGCTCATCGTTATACCCCTGTCGTTCTTGCGTCGACTAGACTCTTTGAAGTATACCAGTGTCATTGCTCTGTTTTCTATTTCTTATCTCGTCATCCTTGTTGTAGCCCACTATATCAAAGGAGACACCCTCGCCGATCGGGGACAGGTTCGGGTTTTCCGGTGGGCTGGTCCGGTTCCTGCTCTTGCTGCTTTTCCAGTCATTGTCTTTGCATACACGTGCCATCAGAATGTAAGAAGATTGCTCCCCATCCTTGAACCATGCTAATCGCAGGCAGATGTTTTCAATCTTGAATGAGATCGCTGACAACTCACACTTCCGGACAACCACCGTGATTTTTGCTTCCATAGGTGGTGCCTGCAGCCTCTACATCCTCACCGGCATTACTGGCTACCTGTCCTATGGCGACAACATCACCGGCAACATAGTCCGAATGTACCCTGCCGCCGCTGCCAGCACTATTGGCCGTCTCGCCATTGTCATCCTCGTCATGTTTTCCTACCCACTCCAAATCCACCCCTGCCGCGCCAGCATTGACGCCTGTCTCAAATGGCGTCCCCGCCGCCGCACCCAACCTGAAGGCAGCCCCTCTCGCACCGCCCTCATGACAAACGCCCCCAAACCCAACGCCCCTCAGAGCCGTGAAATGTCCGACTACAGATTCGCCATCGTTACCACCATCCTCATCATCACCACCTTCATCACCGCCATGACCGTCGCTTCCCTCGATAAAGTCCTCGCATACGTCGGCTCTACAGGCTCAACTACCATCTCCTTCATCCTCCCTGGCCTCTTCTACTACAAGATTTCTGACCCGGAGTCGCCTGTGCATCAACGGCTGATCAAGGATGAAGACGACGAGGATGAATTTGCGAGCGGCGCCGTCGAGGGAAGCGTTACGCGTGAAGGATATAATAATCGGGATTGGAGACGGGCGTTGCTGAGACATGCTGCGTTAGGCTTGAGCATGTATGGGGGAATCGTCATGGTGACTTGTCTGATTACGAACACTTTCTTGGTTGCTGCGCATTAGATGCTGAACGAAATGATTTGTACATGTACACAATTGTGACGACTACCATCTGGTGACTAGCATCACACACGTCCCTTAACATATCATACCCCCCATTTTCCCCCCTCCCCCCCCAAAAACCCTTTCTCCTACCCTCTCCCTAACCCCGCCCTACGCCTCTTTAACCAAACTCTTCGCCGCACTCTCCGCCCGCACAACCTGCCCCTGCACCTCCCCAACCCGATACCGCGGCTCCAATATCCCCACCATGCTCAACAGCCGCCACGCCGTATCGCTCGGCTGCGCACCAACACCCACCCAGTACCGCGCACGACTCACGTCCAACTTGATGTCTTTCCAGGGCCGCCCATGCGTGTCGCCTGGGCGCGGCGGCTGCGGCTTTGGGTCATATGTGCCGAGGACTTCGAGGGGGCGTGCAGAGCGGGATGTGCTGTTTTGTGTTAGGGTTAGATGGTGGACTGTTGGGGATTTGGGGGGCCCGGGGGGGGGGGAGGGGGGGAGAAACAGGCGTACCGGGCGTGTGCGACGACAATGTTATAGAAGGGCGCGTGTTTTTTGCCGAAGCGCGCGAGGCGTATTCGGAGGACCATTTTTATTTTATTTTTGGGCGGTGGTGGATGGAGGGAGGGAGGAAGGGAGGGAGTTGTGGTTGGAGAGGGTAAGGTGAGGCGTGGGGTTGCGCCGGGGATTTGCCGGGTTGGCGCGCAAGTTGTGTAGTGGCTATTAGGTTGTTACGGTGGGTGGGCGTAATTGGTCGTATGGGTGCGGTGGGAGGGTGTGTGTTTTGTGGTGCTGGCGTTGTGGGAACTTTTTTTCCGGAGAGCGGAGAGCTTTGACGGTGATGTAATCTGGGTGCGCGAATGAGGTCATTTGAACTTGAACAGGACGAATGCGACCTTTGTCTACTACACGTTTTTGTGATTTGTGAGAAATGGCTTTAAGGGTATGGAATCAAATGATGGTATTTGTTGGAAGTATGCTGATGATGATTCAAGACTCTCTCGGCCAAGAGCGCCGCTGCGCTTGATCAAGAGCTCATGTCCTCGGGCGCCTTTTCAATCGATCAGTTGATGGAGCTCGCTGGGCTCTCAGTATCACAAGCAGGTAAGCCTTTCTCATCCTATTCCTAGTCTTCACTATTGACTTTACGTCTCAACAGTCTTCAAGCTTCAACCACTCAATAAAGGCAAGCGAGTGCTAGTAGCATGCGGTCCTGGAAACAATGGCGGCGATGGCCTTGTGGCAGCACGACATCTATTCCACTATGGATACCAGCCAACCATTTACTATCCAAAGCAGAGCAAGAACGAACTCTACCAGCGACTGAAGAAGCAACTTGAAGACCTCAAGGTACCATTCACCGAAGACTTTACCAGCGCTTTGAAGCAGACGGACCACATTGTCGACGCCATCTTTGGCTTCTCTTTCTCAGGCGAGGTCCGCGAGCCTTTTCCCAAAGTTATCGAAGCACTAGAGTCCACGTCGATTCCAGTCCTAGCAGTCGATGCTCCATCGTCATGGAACATCGAGCAAGGTCCTCCAGAATCAGGTCCAGGCAAAAGCTTCATGCCTCCGGCTTTGATCAGTTTGACCGCTCCAAAGCCGCTTGTCAAGTACTTCAAAGGCAGGCATTTCCTCGGAGGACGGTTCCTGAGCCCGGAAATGGCAGAGAAGTATAATCTCGATGTTCCCAAGTACGCTGGCTTGGATCAGGTGGTAGAGGTACCAGTCGAGGGCGGCAAGCTGTAAACAGCGAAATCTAAACAATGTGCGCTACTGATCTCTGATTGATGCCATCGATATGGAGCCTGCTCCTTTTGACTAGCGTGTTTTCCCCGCGATGCCGCGGTTCGGCTACACGCGGTCTTGCGATGTCATCCCAAGCTTCAACTTCAACCCCAGACTTCGGCACAATCCCTCTAACCGACGCTGTATTGTACGTTTTCCTCTTGTGGTGTAGAATTTTTAGCATTGTTCTCTCCCATATATCCAGTGGGGAGGCATCAAAAGCGAACTCCATCCACTTGTAATCTGTCAATATGGTTCCAAAAGCACCATCACGAGAAGCGTTGACACTGCTGAAGCATACCGTTCGATCTTCAGTAGCTGTGCGATCGCAAGCACATTGCCGTCTCCTATCGTCTGCCCGCCGTCCGGCAGTTCCGAGCACTCCGTGCACTTCCACCCTACACCAAACGTCGCGAACTGCAGCGACCTTTACGCATTCCCACCATGCTGAAGCAGTCTCTATCCTTCCCACTGCCGTGGATACAAGCTCTGCCGACTTCAAAGAGAACAAACGCCAGATGGACGAGGCTACAGACAATCTAATCAATCTCCACAAAAAGATCGCCCTAGGCGGCACCCAGAAAGCTCGAGACAAACACATACAACGAGGCAAAATGCTAGTCAGAGACCGGATAACAGCTCTGATCGATCCTGGAACGCCTTTCCTAGAGCTGAGCCAAATGGCCGGATACGACATGTACCAGGGAGAAGACGTACCCGCAGGTGGTATTGTCACGGGCATTGGCACAATCAACGGCATTCAATGCATGGTTGTGGCCAACGATGCCACAGTCAAGGGCGGAACATACTACCCAGTCACTGTAAAGAAGCACTTGCGAGCCCAAACAATCGCCCAGGAGAACAGATTGCCGTGTATCTACCTCGTCGACTCGGGTGGTGCCAATCTTCCGAATCAGGCAGATGTCTTTCCAGACGTCAACCACTTTGGTCGTATCTTCTACAACCAAGCGCGCATGTCCAGCATGGGGATCCCACAGATCAGTGTCGTCATGGGTCCCTGTACGGCTGGTGGCGCATATGTGCCCAGCATGAGCGACGAAAACATTATTGTCGAGAATCAGGGGCACATCTTCCTCGCTGGACCGCCACTAGTCAAGGCGGCCACTGGCGAAGTTGTATCTGCAGAAGATCTTGGTGGAGGTAAACTCCACAGCGAGGTCTCTGGCGTCACAGACTATCTCGCAGTCGACGATGCCCATGCCCTTGTTCTTGCGCGAAGGAGTGTGGGGAACCTTAACTGGCACCGCAATCAAACTGTGCCCCCTCCAGCCACATACCAGGAGCCTCTACACGACGCCAAGGAGCTCTCTGGCATTGTAGGAACCAACCTTCGCAGGCAAATTCCCGTCCACGAAGTCATTGCTCGCATCGTGGATGGCTCATCGTTCTCCGAGTTCAAGCCTCTCTACGGATCAACACTTGTCACTGGCTTTGCAAAGATTTACGGACAGCCAGTGGGTATTGTAGCTAACAATGGTATCCTGTTCAGCGAGAGCTCGCTGAAAGGCGCACACTTTGTCCAGCTATGCGGCAAGCGACACATACCCCTGATCTTCCTCCAGAACATCTCAGGATTCATGGTTGGCCAGGACGCGGAGAAGGGTGGTATTGCAAAGAACGGAGCGAAACTTGTCACAGCTGTTAGCTGTGTGGATGTTCCCAAGTTCACTGTCGTCATTGGATCTAGTGCAGGCGCAGGTAACTACGGCATGTGGTACGTGCTATCCTCTCATTATATATCGATCTTTACTAATAAACGTACAGCGGCCGAGCGTACTCCCCGCGTCTGATGTTCACCTGGCCAAATGCAAAGACGTCCGTCATGGGCGCCGAGCAGCTATCCTCGGTCATGGAAGCAGTAGGCAAGCAAGCAGACCCGGCCCTCAAAGCCCGAATCGAGCACGAGAGCGAAGCAACATTCGGATCAGCCAGGCTCTGGGACGACGGCATTATTCCCCCCGAGCACACCAGACGAGTGCTTGGCATGGGCTTACAGATGGCATGTGGAGGACAGAACACGGGCGTTGCGAAGGAGAGCACCTGGGGCGTATTTAGGATGTAGATCAGCCGTCTATTAAAAGCGTTAAAAAACCTTGCTTCTCGAGACTCTCACTTGTATCCACAGCTCCGCCGTGTGCCCACAGAAAGCATGAAACGTCTGCGTGTTAGCGGCTTGGCCGTGTAGGTCAAGCTTGTGCTGAGGTTGTCGAGCACGCCCAAGCACATGGCAAACCTGCTTGGACAAAAGTCTTGACTAACCGCATCGCCGCCGTCCAATGGTGACGCTACCTATCTGTTTGGCTCTGCGCGACCTCGCTTCAAGGAAGTAAACGACGTAGCACACATGGGAAATGAGCAGCACCAAGGCAACCCTAAGCAACGATTGTGCTGCGCTTTTGCTCCGCGTGACCCCTGCGCTTGGAATTGGAATTCCCGTCATGTTTAGTTTGCGCGGGTGCGACGATCGACTTATATGGGCAGCCCGCAATTCATAACATGAGATGGCGACGTGCTTGGTTCGATGGGAGGGGCACTGACACGACCCATAGTACGCATTACCGGCACTGTGGAGTTATGGCCATTAATCCTTACACGCTTTCCTCCCAGGTGAAGCCTGATGCCTACTTTGGCAGGAGGGTGGATAGATTGGGGTTCGCTGACGGGCAATACGGGCGAGGTTGGTGGCCTCGCAGGGCATGGCGGATATTAAGTATTTGCAGCTGCGCCTCGCTGCATCGAGTTCCGACCACATTCCTGGCGATTGCATTTGTGGTGTTGGCCTTGCTGTTTGCACCACCGTCTTTCCTCGCCCTTTGTCGCCCTTTCACGCTCGTTTGCTCGCTGAAACCTGCTATCTTTGCGCCTGCCTTGCGCCTGCCTTGCGCCTGCGCTTTTACTGCACTTTCGCTGCACTTTCATCGCTTTGACCTGTCGGGACGCCGCCACATGTCGGTTGCGCGATGAGGTTCTTTAGCCCTGCGCGAGCGCTAGTCGCCTTACTCTCGTTCTCCAGTGCTCGTGTGGAGGTGGGAGCGCTGCAGCTTGATCCAAAGTCCCTGGGTGAGTAGTTTACTTGATAGCCTTGTCGAGACAACTATTAACCCAGCGCAAAGACTCGATCAAGGATATTTCCTCAAAGGTCGCCAGACAGCTCGTGGCGCAGTATGCTCGCATTGATGAAAAAGGCACTACCATTCTCGGAGGCTATCCTGGCATCTTGTACCCGCCGTACTACTGGTGGCAGGCCGGTGCCATGTTTGGCACCCTCCTGGATTATTGGCACTACACGGGCGACGACAAGTACAATGACCTGGTGCGCGAAGGCCTGATGCATCAGTTTGGAGAGCATCTTGATTTGGTATGTATTTCTTCGAGTGTGAAAGTCACAAGCTTACTAACATCTATAGAAACCGAGCAATCAGTCCAAAAACGAAGGAAATGATGATCAGGTCTTCTGGGCGTTTTCCATGATTGCTGCTGCCGAGTACAAGCTCCCAGATCCGCCGGCAGACCAACCGGGCTGGTTGGCTATTACTCAATCCGTCTTCAATCAATTTGTGGGCCGCTACAACAAGGAGGCTGCAGATGGTACATGTGGCGGTGGCTTGCGATGGCAGGTTGGTGATATTGATACAAACGCGTTGCAAGACATGCACTGACTTGTACAGATTTACCCCTGGCTCAATGGATGGAAGTACAAGAATACGGCCTCAAACGGAGGCTTGTTCCACCTCGGCGCAAGACTAGCCATGTACACCAAGAACGAGTCCTACGCATTATGGGCTGACAAGGCCTTTGACTGGATGTCACAGAGCCCGTTGCTGCCAGGCGATGGCACAGTGAATGATGGAACATCGCTTGAAACGACGCCCATGTGTAAAGATGCAGACCAGACTCAATGGACCTACAACTATGGCATCATGATCGCAGGAGCCGCCTATGTACGTTATCCCATATAAAGACGCCTCAACTGTTTGCTGATCTCACAGATGTACAACTATACCAAAGGCGGAGAGAAGTGGAAGAAGGCATTGGACGGCTTCCTCAACAAGACCGACAGATTCTTCCCCGACGACAAGGGCAGGGTGATGGTTGAACCATGCGAGCACAACGACATTTGCAACGCTGACCAAGAGAGTTTCAAAGCTTACCTCTCGCGCTGGTTCGGCGTAACGATGCAAATGGCACCATACACAGTCCCCATCATCCTACCCAAACTCGAGCTCTCAGCCAAGCGCGCAGCACAAACATGCGTCGGCCCATCACAACACAACGGCGGAAACTTTCAATGTGGAATGCGATGGTGGAGAGATGGCTTCGACGGCAAGGGCGGCGTCGGCCCACAAATGACCGCTCTCAATACCATGGTCGTCCTCAATGCACCCAGCACCAAACCGCCATACACAAGCGACACGGGCGGAACAAGCCAGGGCAATCCCAACCTGGGCTCCGGTGACGATTTCAATCGCCTGCCTGTCTTCGAAACGGAAATCACGACGGCGGACAAGGCGGGTGCGGCCATTATCACGATTCTCTTGGCGGTGCTGTCGGTTGGTGGCGCGTGGTGGATACTCGTGTAGATATGAGCAGGTTTGTTTAGGTTGGATACCCCACGGTTGGATTTGGCGTGGTTGCGAACCATGATGGCGTTTGGGCGTGGACATTTCCAATTGCCATGGCGGATTTCAGGCGTTCATATACATGTGCAACAATGATATGTTTTTCTTGAGCCTGCGGAGCTGGCAATGCGATGTGGTGTACCATGTAAGTGTAAGAGCTGGGGGCGGTTGTAGTCGAAGTGGGTCTGCGAAGTACGACTGACTACCTAATCTACACGTGCGGAATCGCTCCGTACGTCTGAGTCGTGGCATTACACATCTGCTGTTCATTGGTTGCAGTACTAAAGCCGCTTGAGTAGTCTACTGCTGGATACACGACAGGCCAATTTACACTGTAGACTAAGCTGACTGCGATAACGCCCGACGCTCAGCACGCAGTTAGGATTCAGCGTTAGGTCCATATTTCAGCTACAGTAAGCGTCTCATAGTTCTTGGGCCGCAGCATTATCTCCAGCACAATTCCACGGGGAGGACATTCACTTCGAACCCCACTCACCAACACCAAAACCCCACCCCAAACACCCACAATGCCACCCACCCTCCACCTCTACATGACCCCCGGCTCCTCCTCGCTCGCGCCCCACATCGCCCTTCAAGAATCCGGCCTCCCCTTCACCACCACTAACCTCAACGCCGCCCGCGGCTTCCCCGCAGAACACCTGCATCTCAACCCCAAAGGCCGCGTACCAATCCTATCGCTAGACGACGCGCTCATCACCGAAACACCCGCCATCCTCTCCGCCATCGCCGCCCTCGCCCCCTCGAAAAACCTCCTCGGCTCCACCCCGCTCGAGCACGCCCAGTCCCTCGAGTGGCTCGTCTACCTGTGCGGCCAGCTGCACGGCCAAGCATTCGGCTGCGTGTTCCGGCCGCAGCGCTTCAGCGCAGATGCAGCGGCGCACGAGGGCATCAAGGCAAAGGGAAGGGAGAACCTCGCGGAGAGCTTTGCGTTTATCGAGGGCAAGTTGAGCGGTAGGGAGTGGGCTGTTGGCGCAACGTTTACGCTTGTGGATGCCTATTTGCTCGTGTTTTATCGCTGGGGGAATATGATAGGCATGGGGATGGGCGAGAGGTATCCTGGGTATGCGGGGGTTGTGAGGAGGGTTGTTGCGAGGGAGGGGGTGAAGGGGGTTTTGGAGAAGGAGGGGATTAGTCCGTTGAATGAGTAAGGGGTTGTGCGGCATTACTATGGATTCGAGTATTTGAAGTGGTGCTTAGTTGTTTAGGGTTTTTTTTTTTTTGGGGGGGGGGGGCTGGAGGAGGTGGTCTTTTGGAAGTCAGGGTTTGTCTTCTGTGTTGGGGGTTCAAAGAGGGGTGGGACTATGCATCGAAGTAGATCCTTGGTGGACATAAGGAAAATCAAAGTTCTATTTGATGATGTGTATTATCAGCGTGGCAAAGTAAAGGAACCGATCTTGCGTACTGGCATGTTGTAGGGATCTGATGGGTATATAACGCTGGTAGTTTGTTTGTATCAGACGCTCTTTGAGTCATCATAGTATTTTCCAAATGGTGGTATGTGAACCGGATATCCCTTGTTGTCTGGATTTTTTTGGACCTAGTGCCAAAGGACCACCTAAATACATTCCAGCCACTATCATGGAGATCACTTTACCTTTCTCTCTTCTCCGCGACGCAGGATGCCAAGCACTCCAGAGCTACTTGGAAATAGGTCTTAGTGGCGCCTCACATGCTCGATAGCTGCTCTCTTCCTTTTTTGTTTTCTCCTCCACTATTTTATGTTCTTCTGATAGTTCAGTACCTGCAGTACCCGCCGTGATGAAGCCTCGTGTGAGTACACTTGCTTGTATCGTTGGATTCTGCACCATCTTCATCCGTCTCCTGACCATTCCTATACTTCAAGACCATGTTATTCTCCTACATAAAGTCACCTTGACCTGGTTCTATGATGTCAATATCTTAGAACAACAGGGCTTCTTCAGAAATCAAGTGACGCCTTTTCATCCTGAGACGCCAAACGGAGAGACTTTATACAACTCCAGAGAATAGATGAACGTCAAATGGGATTAGATTAGAGTAGCTACAACGCACTTTTATTCCTGGATCTTTACCTAAGTATATTGGCCGAAAAGTACATGGCCGAGCTTAGAGCTTTATCTGCAGCATCTACCAATGTCCACATCCTCGTAATTGATTACTATGGCTTCGGTATGAGCACTGGATGGCCGTCAGGAGCAGGGCTACTTACTGATGGTCCCACCATGGCTACGTTTGCGCGGGAGACAGCTGGCATGCCTCCGAACGAACTGCTATTTTCGCCCAGTCTATAGGCAGTGCAGTCGCCATATCGCTCATGCAACGCTACGCACTACGATCGCCTCCAATTCTTTGCGCTGGCACTGTTGCTCGTTGCGCCCTTCGCTAACGTCGAGTCCTTGACTGCCACGTACAAGGCCGCGGGCACTATCCCTTTGTTATCGCCAGTCGCTTTCTTCTCCAAACTACTGGCCCTTCTCAATCGCTGCATTCGCACCAAGTTTCCGTCCAAGGAAAAATCGGCTAAGCTGATCAGTCATCTCGACAACACGAATGTCAACGATCGGCAGCACGAGTACGGCGTCACTATCATCCATGATGAGGACGACTATAATTCTCGCACTCAGACGTGCTGTTCTGGCACACGGTAAATGCTACGATGGGCCAACCCGGGACGCTTGCCTTTGCTGATCTGGAGAAAGAGAAGGCCAAGCAGAGAACGCCGCCTGGTGCTGGAGGTTGGGAGGTGGAATGGGAGGGTGAAGGAGGTGTTGTTTGAGAACAGGTTGTCCGACATGGCCTCCATGATCGGATTATGTCGTATCCTGTTGTGAGTCTTGCTGTTTCGA
This sequence comes from Ophiosphaerella korrae, assembly GCA_028456385.1. Classification (NCBI taxonomy): domain Eukaryota; kingdom Fungi; phylum Ascomycota; class Dothideomycetes; order Pleosporales; family Phaeosphaeriaceae; genus Ophiosphaerella; species Ophiosphaerella korrae. The sequence goes on along the minus strand of JALNQF010000133.1, from coordinate 49,543 downwards.
CGGCGTTGCATAGTCAATTCGAAGCGTGAGAAATTAATGGGCTTGATTAGATTAGCGTATACCCATGGATGCAAAGCCAATCGTCTTTGACAATATGGTGCTACTTCACTTAGCGTACTGTGACGTGAACCGGTACTTGATACGACAAATGTTGACCTTGATGTGATTCATGCCGTATTACAGCTAGATCTTACTCGTATGTAGCCGGCAAAAAGATACAGAGTTTCATACCCGAATTCGGGTCCATTCCAATATCTTCAACGCGGTGCTTAATTTTGGAGGATACTTTCAACCGTGCTCATCACTCTAGGAGTTCACGCAGTTGCTTTGAGTGCTCCATGTATTACGTGGTGGTTCATTGTTTGAATGATATCCAATTGGCCGGCGGTTTGAGCAACTGGATGTTTCTATTCAGGTGCATTCACTCTTGTGACTTTGGTAAGTTTATATCACGAATGATTAGCTGCTGATTTGTCGTGAAGGGTGTTGAGGTGTTGGTGAGATTATCACAAGCGAATCTCAGCTCGGCTGGGAGCTTGGACTTTCCTTAGCACCTGACATGACGTCTTCACAAGTCATACAAAGAGGAGTTACGGTCTCAACTCCGCATTCATTATCATGACAGTGCTCCCTGTGTTTCTAGAGCTTCATCACCTCATCCTGGATCCATCTGAGCCCAGTTAAGCACTATCTAACGGTTATTGCGATGACTACCGAGGACAAAGCAAGCTACATATACAACTCACAGCTCGTATGCATCTACTACACACCCCTACAAAACTATGCTAAACCCGCTAGGACGCGTTTACCTTGTACCATGTATCGAACGAAGCACATAGCCGCAGCGCGATCGGACCTGCACTGCCAGCCCTAGGCCACGCGACCTCTGGTGCAGCAGGGACGGCAATCGCGAAGTTTATAACATATCCGCTCGACCTCGTCATCACGCGCCTCCAAGTACAGAGACAATTGAAACGCGATGGGAAACACGCGCACTACACTGGGATACTGGATGCGATCGAAACTATCTTCGAGAGAGAAGGAGGGCTGAAAGCTTTCTACAGCGGTGTGGCGCCAGAGATTGTCAAGGGAGTTGCGGACAGCTTTCTCTTCTTCCTTGCATACTCGTATGTCAGGCAGCGAAGACTGGATGCGCGGGATAGTAGGAGGAGTCTACCAGTTTTGGAAGAGATTGGTGTGGGGGTTGTTGCTGGCGCATTCGCAAAGCTGTGGACGACGCCACTACAACAGATTGTCACACGGAAGCAAACCGCTGCTATGCTCAAGGATAATTCATCTGCGACTACAATCTCCAGTACGACAGACATAGCCCGGGAGATCATCCGCGAGAAAGGCCTGCAGGGCTTCTGGTCGGGATACTCGGCTAGTCTGGTGTTGACCTTGAATCCTTCGATTACCATGCTCGTTCACAAGTTCCTGCTCAGGGCACTTGTACGAAGCGACAAAAGATCTGATCCTGGTGCACGCATTACATTTCTCCTTGCGGCTATGAGCAAAGCACTAGCATCAACTGTCACTTACCCCTTCTCGCTTGCAAAGACTCGTGCGCAAGTATCGTTGCAGAAGCCAACAGCAACTACAGGGGAGACCTCGGAGGTTGAGGAACTAAGAACACCCGTGAAGTTCGGGGTAGCGCAGGCAAGAGAACGAACAGTTTTCAGTACCATCTTCCGGATTGCAGAAACTGAGGGATTGTGGGGTCTTTACCAAGGTCTTGGGGCGGAAGTGCTCAAGGGGTTCTTCTCGCATGGCATCACCATGCTGATGAAAGATCAGATCCACAGCATGATCATCAGTCTCTACTACACCATTTTGAAGTCGCTGCAAAGGTATCCAAGCGGGGAAGAACTGGCGCAACGGGCGACGGATGGCGCCAAAGAAATATGCGAACAAGGCAAGGAAAAAGTCAACGGAGTGTACGAGAAAGGCGCTGAGATGGTTGAGCAAGCAACTGAAAAAGCCAAAGAAGTCGCAACCGAGGGATCTGAAAAGGTCTCAGGGGTGATCGAAAGTGGAAAGCAATATGCAAGCGATGCATATGCCTCAGGCAGCCAGCTACCACAATCGACGTTGGCGAAAGCACAAGATGCTGCAGCGACTGGTTCAAAGGAGGCCAGTGATGCATCTGGAGAGGTGTTGGAACAGGGAGTAGGCATCGCAAAGAACGCATCTGAATGGGCTGTTGGTGCAGTCGAGGCAGGACGAGATGCTGCTGGAAGTGTGGGACAGCCAGTGAGAGAGGCTGTGCAGGAGGCCGATATCAAGGATATCAATGGGCCTGACACAGGGATTAAGGAGTGAAGCAGTGTTCAAATAGTATATAATCAACCCCGGTTCACGCACGAGACCAGAGCATGAGGTGAAGGTGAATATCAGGCGTCAGCGGATGTGGCGCATGTGATGTACCTAGCATGGCATGGCTTTCCTTGTTGCTACGGAAGCCGTGCGTTGGCGCTAGGGCCTGCATCAACTCCCAGCCCGCCTTTGATCAACAACGAGGATCCCCACCGCCAACGCAGCACCGCCAACCACCCGCGACCGGACTACTAACTACTAACTGGCACAGGAACAGGAACAGGGACAGGAAAAGTATCACTACACAGCGAAATAAGAGGAGGGCCTGGATTAGCCGCACGAACCCGAACCGGCAGCGGCGCATAACTGTTGTCGAAGGTACAGCGCATACCCTGAAAGTGAAACTGGCAATTCCAGCAGCCAAAGGACGGCAGCAACGTCACACCCACTCCTGCACTTTCTACTGCTGTTACGCCGCCTCCGACTGCACACCACCACCACCGACATTTTTTTTTTCTTGTGTCACGGTGGCCTAATTCTCTCAAGCAGCCCCTCCCCTGAGATCTGCAGGTGGCCGAAGTCGCACCTGCTGCGCTGCCAATATGGCGGTAGACGACACCCCGTCCTCGCCTCCAACCGGCGGATGGGCCAACATGCAGGAGGAATTAGCCTACTACAAAACGCAGTATGAGACACTCGAGGTCGAGTTGCAGGAGTTCCAGACCTCGAGCAAAGAGCTGGAGGCGGAACTGGAGCGTGACGTAGAGGAGAGTGAGAAGCGCGAGCGAAAGCTGCAGGAAAAGGTCGAGCGGCTGGGCTTTGAGGCGGAAGAGTGGAAGGTACGTGCTCTCGCGCAGTTTGCGCACAGGCAGATAAGGAGGAACATATACTCACGAGTGCACCACAGGCAAAGTACAAGCAAAGCAAGACCGAGGCCAATAATGCGCAAAACATCCTGCAGAAAGAAATCACTGCCCTGCGCGATGGGCAGCGAACGCTGCAGCTGAAGCTGCGAGACATCGAGGTTCAGAGCGATGACTTCGAGCGCCAGGCGCGCAACCAGACATCGTCTCTGGAAGACGTCGAGTCAAAATACAACGTATCCATCGAGCGAGGAGTCATGATGGAGGAAGAACTAAAGATCGGCGAACAGGAGCGTGAGGGTTTGAGGATAGAGACACAGCGACTGCGTGACGAGCTGTCGGATCTGCGAATAGAGACGGAGATTGTACAGGAGAAGCTGCGCCTAGCAGAAGAAACCATTGAGAGGCATCACCAGCGCAAGGTCTCGAACCATCTGGCTCGAGACTTCCTGCGCCCACGCTCGCCAGCTTCGGAAGCGTCGACATCTGCAACGAATCTATCGTCACCCACAGCCGCCTCTACCCCTCCCCACACCAAGGCAGACACTCTGCTTCCAGACACTACACCACCGTCACCACCCTTGTCGGATGCACCGCTTTCCACACGAGCCATCCCTTCTACACCGATGCCCAAGCGAAGAGGCTCCATTGCTTACGATCCTGCGGCCACACCACGCGCTAACCTACACCAATCTCGACAACCACGCCACTCTCGTGGCCCGAGTATGCCTGCACCACGGCCAAGCGTGGGAACGAGCGGCCGGGCAACACCATCGATCAAGACCACTGCCCCTGCTCAACGAGCGTCAAGACCAAGTTTGGGTGGTACTGCCCCAGCCGGGGGAATGCCAAGGTCTGGCTCTCTTTACCAGATTCGAGGGCTGATTGGCAAGATGCAGAAGCTCGAAGAGCGCGTTTACTCAGCACGATCCAAGCTTCCGGCGCCAACAAATACCCCACCACGCGCGAGTCCCCGAAACGGAAGTGCGATGGGTCACCATATACCAAGCAACGTTACTCTGAGGAGTACCAGAAAACGGGCGTCGCAAGCGTCCACAACGACGACCTCGACCCGCAATGGCCTTACCGACTCTGGCGTCAGCCGGCTCTCGTTCGGCTTGCCAACATCTTCGCGCGAGCCAAGCAGCAGTCGGCCCAGCAGCCGTGCGTCAGTATCGTCACAACCAGGATTACAGCGGCCCGAGAGCAGGGGCAGCACACGGACACCGCTGGGCCACTATTCAAGTGTATCTATGAGTGGACGGATACAGCGCCCACGTAGCTCAATGAGTGGGATTTCAGGCGGACACAGTCACACGCAGTCGCTGTCAATGTCACTACGAGACTCTGAGACTGGCAGCAACAGTGACGGCAGCAGTATGGCGACACCAATGGCGCGCAGACTGACACTTGAGAAGTCGGGGATTCCCACACCAAGCGGAATACCAAGAAGGCAGAGCGGAGGGCGGAGAGCAAGTGCTGGTTTCGATGGCGGTGAAATGGGACCACCAGCACGGCCGCGCAAAATGTCGACGTACACAGAAGAGGAAACATATTAACTGGCGTGGGGGCAGGGGCAGGTTGGGTGGGATGCCGCAGACGGATGCGGCATGTGTGTAATATGCAGGTACCAGCTTGCTAATACCGTCGCAACGCTGGGGGGGTTTGGTGATGTTTCATGCATCTTTGGTCCATTATTGCTCTCGGTTGGAGGGGCAGGATTCGCCGTTTCTGGCATTTACATAGCGCTCAATACCATTTCCTTTGTCACGTCAGGCATTTGAGGGATGAATAAACGATTTGATTCGCGTGCAGCAGAATCTGGGGTAGTGGTGGTGCACAGACAGAGAAGAGAAAAATCGTATGATTGTGATGTCAACCGAGCGGTACGGACCGCACATGGCGTGCATATTTGTGCATTGCATATCGTGCAAATATATTATTTCACTTTGTTTTATTTTGCTTTGGTCTACGTGTTTTGAGAAAACTCGGGCATGGCCGAAAATGGTTGAATGCGTGGTTTCTGCCCAACGGGAATTCGGGATCGAGTCGGAGTGTGCCCTTGCTTTTATTCATACTAGGCCGATGGAACAGAAGGCACACCCCACCCGTTGCCGGCCTCGTGGGTAGAGTCAAGCGTCATGCATCCTAAATATACGAGGAACATGTCGAGTTGCTTGTCCCAAAGAGTGAGATGCGGACGTTCTAGGCCTCTGATTGGCTGACAGGCAACGGACTCCGAGTGTCTGATGGAGGCGGAGAGCCGGGTGGCAGAGCAAGTACTCACAAAGTCAGGCAGCCTGTAGTAAGCGAGATGTCACAGTGCAAAGGAGGGGCCGTAGGCCATTTGAGAGAGCACAGCGGCACTCTGGGAAGGATGAGGTGGAGAATGAGCGTCGAAGTGTTGAGTGCGCTTCGATGCATCCAGCATCTTGGACAAAGGGCTCTCCAAGCTGTGGCCGCAAGCTATGACGAGGCAGAGCGGGCCAGCGGCAGGTCAAGGGGGCACTGGGCTGCTGGTGAGAGATGGTCCAATGTTCAACCCGCCACTATTTGTGCTTGCAAGCTCTCCGGAGAGGTTGTTGGGAGCATGCCGGCACTAGTTCGTCCCTTGAGCTCAACGTGTCCCGATCTTGGCCTTTCTCCAAACCGACATGGGGCCAGCCAGCGGATCTGAGCTATGGTGCTGGCCGCCAGCTTCGAATTATGACTTTGAGCTTCCATGTCCCACGCCGGCAGAGAAGAACGAGAGACTCGGATTCCGGGCGGCGTCCGAGCGGTGACGGTGGCTTGAAGATGGATGACAGGGCGTCATGGGAGACGTGGGATGTGCTTCCTTACCGTCTTGGGCATCGTTGGCGTTGGCGATAGGCAACCCGGCCTCAGCCCAACAGCTCGGGACAGCTTGGGGTGGTGATCCGCGCTCTGGAGAAATTTATTATATGCGGAAGCCCCGGTCACCTTCGCAAGCCCTACCATTGTTGCTCTGCTGCTCCTCCCCATCTCCCTCTCTCCCTCGGATACCCGGCACTGATTCAGTTCGCACCTTCTTGTTCGTTTTCTTTGCGTTGCTTGTTGGTGCTTCCTCCCAGGCACACGACGGCAGCTAATTCCCAGACATTTGCATCCCACCTTATAGCTAATTGCCGCCCGGCTACTTGACCGGCAACTACTTAGACTCGATACTGCTACTACCACTACCACCACTTTACCACGCATCTTTGCTGCCATTGATTCGTCATCTTTTGGGGGCCCATTCCTGAGATCTACACTACATCGTCAGACACGCAGCTAGAGGCCGAGCTCGTTCCCCCGAGAAAATTGTCCGGCTCACCGACCACCGGCCTTTCCCCCCCCCCCTTCTCTATCACCGCCAACTCGTGTAGGGGCACCACCACATATCTCACTATGGCCCAGAGTTCACCGCAGCCGGCCAGCGGCTCTGCTAATGGCGGGCCCAGCTCGTACGCGGCCAAGTTCAATCTGGCGCCACACTTCATCGGCGGGAACCATCTGCAGGCGGCCGCGCCCAGCAAGGTCAAGGAATTCGTCGCTGCTCACGACGGCCACACAGTCATTACCAATGTAAGAAGGCACATGCGGGCCATTGGCGATTCGGTGCTGACAGTGCGTGCAGGTGCTCATTGCGAACAACGGAATTGCGGCGGTCAAGGAGATCCGCTCGGTGCGGAAGTGGGCGTACGAGACGTTTGGCGATGAGCGGGCCATCCAGTTCACCGTCATGGCCACGCCCGAGGATCTGCAGGCCAATGCTGAGTACATCCGCATGGCCGACCAGTATGTCGAGGTGGGTGCTGCCGAGCTGCTGTAGACGACCAATAGCTAACAATCCGTCCCACAGGTCCCCGGAGGCACCAACAACAACAACTATGCCAACGTCGAGCTCATTGTCGATGTCGCTGAGCGCATGAATGTCCACGCCGTGTGGGCGGGGTGGGGCCATGCATCGGAAAACCCAAAGCTGCCCGAATCGCTCGCTGCATCGCCCAAGAAGATCGTCTTCATTGGCCCCCCCGGCTCCGCCATGCGCTCCCTCGGCGACAAGATCTCCTCTACAATCGTTGCCCAACACGCAAAGGTGCCGTGTATTCCCTGGTCGGGCTCTGGCGTCGAGGAGGTCGTTGTCGACAAGGACGGCATCGTCACGGTCGAGGACCACATCTACGAACAGGGCTGCACCAAGTCCTGGGAAGAGGGCCTCGCAGCTGCCAAGAAGATTGGCTTTCCTGTTATGGTCAAGGCCTCGGAAGGAGGCGGTGGCAAGGGCATTCGCAAGGTCGACCGCGAGGAGGACTTCCAGCAGCTATACGCAGCCGCTGCCTCAGAAATCCCGGGTTCGCCCATCTTCATCATGAAACTGGCTGGCAGCGCCAGGCATTTGGAAGTCCAGCTGATTGCTGACCAGTATGGCAACAACATCTCCCTGTTTGGACGTGACTGCTCTGTGCAACGACGACACCAGAAGATCATTGAGGAGGCGCCGGTAACAGTCGCCACTCCCAAGACCTTCCAGGAAATGGAGAAGGCTGCCGTATCGCTCGGTAGGCTTGTCGGATACGTCTCGGCCGGAACGGTAGAGTACTTGTACTCGCACGCCGACGACAAGTTCTACTTCCTCGAGTTGAATCCTCGTCTCCAGGTCGAGCATCCTACCACTGAAATGGTGACGGGCGTCAACCTCCCAGCCGCCCAGCTCCAGATTGCCATGGGTCTTCCCCTGCACCGCATTCGTGACATTCGCTTACTGTATGGCGCGGACCCGCATACCAGCTCGACCATTGATTTTGCCTTTGCGAAGGAGGGCAGCGCCCAGAATCAGCGACGACCGACACCAAAGGGCCACTGCACCGCCTGCCGTATCACATCTGAGGATCCTGACGAGGGCTTCAAGCCTTCTGGTGGTACTATTCATGATCTCAATTTCAGGAGTAGCTCAAACGTGTGGGGTTACTTCTCTGTCAGCTCTGCTGGCGGTATTCACAGCTTCTCTGATTCGCAGTTTGGCCACATTTTCGCCTATGGCGAGAACAGACAAGCATCGCGGAAACACATGGTTGTTGCGCTCAAGGAATTGAGCATTCGTGGTGACTTCCGAACGACCGTTGAGTATCTCATCAAGCTGCTCGAGACACCTGCTTTCGAGGACAACACAATGACCACTGGCTGGCTTGATGAGCTCATCTCCAAGAAATTGACTGCTGAGCGACCAGATCCTATGATCGCTGTTATTTGCGGTGCTGTTGCGAAGGCGCATGCTGCAAGCGAGGCCTGTTTGAGTGAGTACAAGGCTAGTTTGGAGAAGGGTCAGGTTCCGTCCAAAGAGGTGTTGAAAACTGTCTTCCTGGTCGACTTTATCTACGAGGGCTTCCGGTACAAGTTCACTGCAACGAGATCGACCATCGACAGCTTTACGCTTTTCATCAACGGATCGAAGTGTGCTGTTGGTGTCAGGGCACTTGCTGATGGTGGTCTTCTCATCCTACTCGCCGGAAAGTCCCACAATGTATACTGGAAGGAGGAGGTCGGTGCCACTCGTCTCTCCGTTGACGGCAAGACCTGTCTCCTCGAGCAGGAGAACGACCCCACTCAGCTCCGCACACCGTCTCCTGGCAAACTTGTCAAATTTTTGGTCGAGAACGGTGAGCACATTGCGAAGAACCAACCTTTCGCTGAAGTAGAGGTCATGAAGATGTACATGCCTCTGATCACACAAGAAGATGGCGTTGTCAACTTCATCAAGCAACCAGGAGCTACTCTGGAAGCTGGCGATATCCTCGGTGTTTTGGCCTTGGACGATCCCTCCAAGGTTAAATCTGCGCAAACATACCTTGGTCTTCTACCAGATATGGGCTCGCCACAAGTCATGGGTAGCAAGCCCCCACAGAGATTCGTTGCGCTTAACAATATCCTAGTCAACATTCTCCAGGGTTTCGACAATCAAGTCATTATGCAGAGTACGCTTAGGGAGCTGGTTGAGGTTCTTCGGAATCCTGAGCTTCCTTATGGAGAGTGGAATGCACAAGCTTCAGCTCTGCATGCTCGCATGCCGCAGAAGCTTGATGCAACGTTCTCGCAAATTGTCGACAAGGCACATGGTCGTCAGCTTGAATTCCCTGGCAAGGCTCTCAAAAAGGCTTTCAACAAGTTCCTGGATGATAACGTGGCGAAGGGCGACAGGGACCTGTTGGCATCCGCGCTTGCTCCCCTGACTGACGTGATTGATCGATTTACTGATGGGTTAAAAGCTCACGAATACGGTGTCATGAAGAAGTATATGGAGCAGTACAACGACGTCGAGCGCCTTTTCTCCTCCCGCAACTCGCGAGACGAAGAAGTCATCCTCAAGCTGCGTGACGAGAACCGTGACAATATTACTAGCGTCGTTCACACTGTTCTGTCGCACACGCGGGTCAACGCAAAGAACAACCTCATCATTGCTATTCTTGACTTGTATCGACCCAACAGGCCTGGTGTTGGTAACATGGCCAAGTACTTCAAGGAGACACTCAGTTTGCTCACCGAGCTTGAATCTAGACAAACTGCCAAGGTGTCACTCAAGGCTCGCGAAGTTCTCATTCAGTGCGCTATGCCTTCTCTTGAGGAGCGTACTTCGCAGATGGAACACATTCTGCGGTCGTCTGTCGTTGAGTCTCACTATGGTGAGAGTGGATGGGAACATCGTGAGCCCCAATTTGATGTCCTCAAGGAGGTTATCGACTCGCGATACACCGTTTTTGACGTTCTCACTCAATTCTTCGTCCACCAGGACCCGTGGGTCTCCCTCGCTGCTTTGGAAGTATACACCCGCCGGGCTTACCGTGCGTACCATCTCCAGAAGATCAATTACCACAATTCAGGCGATCAGCAGTGCCTCTTGTCGTGGGACTTCATCCTGCGCAAGGTTGGTGAGGCTGAATATGGCTTAACTATTGAGCCCTCTGAGCCAGGTACTCCAAGCACCCCTCGCTTTGATCGTGGTCCGCCTCGCATCCATTCACTCAGCGATATTACTGCCATCAATAATCGCTTCGAGAACGAACCGTCTAGACAGGGTGCTGTTGTTCCTGTTGAGTACCTCGACGAAGCATCGGAGCTCATTGGTAAGGCTCTTGAACTCTTCCCTATTGTCGATCCCTCCAAGAAGAGTGGATTGAGCTTGAAGGAGGGTCTTAGCATGAAGCGAACGCCCACCACTGGCCTAGCTGATATCAAGATCTCGGACGAGTTGACTGGAGTACTTAACGTTGCTGTGCGCGATATCGAGGGCTTCGATGACAAGGAGATCCTTACTCGATTGGAGCCCATCATCGCAGAGCATAAGGACCAGCTTGCCGCTCACCGTATTCGCCGCATCACCTTTATCTGTGGCCACAAGGATGGAACGTATCCAGGTTACTTCACGTTCCGTGGACCCGCATACGCAGAAGACGATAGTATTCGTCACGTTGAGCCGGCTCTTGCATTCCAGCTTGAACTTGGGCGTCTTTCCAAGTTCAACATCAAGCCTGTCTTCACCGAAAACCGCAACATTCACATTTATGAGGCTGTTGGCAAGGGTGCTGAGAGCGACAAGCGCTACTTTTTGCGCGCTGTTGTTCGATCTGGTCGTCTTCGGGAGGAGATTCCCACGGCTGAGTACATGGTGTCTGAGACGGACAGGCTAATCACGGACATTCTTGATGCCCTTGAGATTGTCGGTTCATCCCAGGCTGACATGAATCACATCTTCATCAACTTCTCTCACGTCTTCCCACTAAGCCCACAGGAAGTTGAGGAGGCCATCGGTGGTTTCTTGGAGCGCTTTGGCCGCCGACTCTGGCGTCTTCGTGTTACTGGCGCGGAGATTCGCATTATCGTCACGGACCCACAGACCAAGGTTCCATACCCTCTTCGTGTTATTATCACGAATACGTCTGGATATGTCATCCAGGTTGAGTTGTATGCTGAGCGCAAGTCCGAAAAGGCGGGCAAGTGGCTGTTCCACAGCATCGGCGGCACCGCCAAGGTTGGATCTCTTCATCTCCAGCCCGTCTCTACTCCTTATCCAACAAAGGGTGCTCTTCAGCCCAAGCGGTACAAGGCTCATCTTATGGGCACTCAGTACGTGTACGATTTCCCCGAGTTGTTCCGACAGGCTACCGAGAATTCTTGGAATGCTGCAGTTGCCAAGCATTCATACCTGCGGGACAAGCAGCCGCCTAAGGGAGATTGCATTGAGTACTACGAGTTGGTGTTGGATGAGAACGACACTCTGGCCGAGGTCAATCGTAACCCTGGTTTCAATACCATTGGTATGGTAGGCTGGATTGTTACTGCGAAGACGCCAGAATATCCTCGCGGCCGACGCTACATCATCATTGCCAACGACATCACTTACAAGATTGGTTCTTTCGGTCCCCAGGAAGATGCCTTCTTCCACAAGTGCTCGGAGCTTGCGCGTAAGCTGGGCATTCCGCGAATCTACCTCTCAGCCAACTCGGGTGCTCGTATTGGTCTGGCTGAGGAGCTCATCCCACACTTCTCTGTCGCGTGGAAGGATAGCGAGATGCCCGAAGCTGGTTTCGACTACCTCTATTTGACGCCCGAGAAGTACGAGCACTTTGTAGATGGAAAGCGCAACAACGTCATTTGTGAGAAGGTGGATGCTGATGGTGAGACGCGCTACAAGATCACAACTGTCATCGGCACTGAGGATGGTCTGGGTGTTGAGTCTCTTCGTGGATCGGGTCTCATTGCTGGTGAGACGTCGAGAGCTTACGAGGACATCTTCACCATCACTTTGGTGACGTGTCGTTCAGTTGGTATGTATTTCTGTGTCTGTTTGCTACTTTTACTAACATGTCTGCAGGTATCGGTGCATACCTGGTCCGCCTTGGTCAGCGTGCAATCCAAATCGAGGGACAGCCGATCATTCTCACGGGTGCCCAGGCCCTCAACAAGCTGCTTGGTCGTGAAGTGTACACTTCCAACCTTCAGCTTGGTGGTACCCAAATCATGTACCGCAACGGTGTGTCGCACATGACAGCTGCCGATGACTTCGAGGGTGTCTCCAAGATCGTGAAATGGTTGTCGTATGTTCCTGATAGGAAGGGGAGCCCTGTCCCCATTGCACCAACTACTGACACGTGGGATCGCGATATCACGTACTACCCACCTGACAAGGCTGCCTATGATGTCAGGCATCTCATCTGTGGTAAGAGCGACGAAGATGGCTTTCAATCTGGTCTCTTTGATCAGGGCTCGTTCGAGGAGTCGCTGGGTGGCTGGGCCAAGACTGTTGTTGTTGGCCGCGCTCGCCTTGGTGGTATCCCAATCGGTGTTATTGCAGTTGAAACTCGCGCTATCGAGAACGTCACACCCGCCGACCCTGCCAATCCTGACTCGATTGAACAAGTTACATCAGAGGCTGGTGGTGTTTGGTACCCCAACTCGGCTTTCAAGACCGCTCAGGCCATTAATGACTTCAACCATGGTGAGCAGATGCCACTTATGATTCTTGCCAACTGGCGTGGTTTCTCTGGTGGTCAGCGCGACATGTACAACGAGGTTCTCAAGTACGGATCGTACATTGTTGATGCTCTGGTCAAGTTTGAGCAGCCCATCTTCGTCTACATCCCACCTTACGGCGAGCTCCGTGGTGGATCATGGGTCGTTGTCGACCCGACCATCAACTCACAGTACATGGAAATGTACGCGGACGAAGACTCTCGTGGCGGTGTCCTTGAACCTGAGGGCATTGTCGGCATCAAATACCGCAAGGAAAAGCAACTAGAAACCATGGCCCGCAACGACCCCACCTACAGCGCCCTCAAACGCAAGCTTAACGATCCTGCCACCCCCAAAGAGGAGCTCCAAACCATCAAAGCCCAGATGACCGAACGTGAAAAAACTCTTCTCCCCATTTACGGCCAAATCGCCATTCAATTCGCCGACCTACACGACCGCGCCGGCCGCATGCAGGCTAAAGGCGTCATCCGCAAGGCCCTCCGCTGGGAAAACGCGCGCCGCTTCTTCTACTGGCGCTTACGCCGCCGCCTCAATGAGGAATTCATCGTCAAGAAAATCATCGCCGTCGCGCCCACCGACGACGTACCCAGCACGCGTGCCCGCGCCTTCGAAATGATCAAGGCCTGGTCCCAGATCCCGCACTTTGATACTGACGATATGAGTGCCGCGACGTGGTATGAAGAGAATCGGCAGAGCATTCACGAGCGCGTGCAGAAGTTGAAGAGTGATGCTACAGCGATGAAGGTTGCGCAGCTTATTAGTGAGGATCGTGAGAGTGGGTTGAGGGGTGTGGTTAGTTTGTTGAGTACGTTGCCGACGGCGGAGAAACAGGAGGTACTGAAGATGTTTGGTAAGGCATAGAGAGGAAGTGCAGAGGGAAGAGGTAATTTTGTAGATTATTGTTTTCAACAACGACAGGTGGGGGTTTTTTTTTGGACAAGCTGGCTTCATGCCTGGTATGATGTTGTTATGGAGGTGGTATTGGGAGGTATCGCCGCTTATAGCAATCATGTATTTCTGAACTACGCATTGGGTATAAGTGATAGGACTTTCTCCAATCGTGTACGGACGGTGCTCCGGTGCGGGGTGCGCTACGTCACATTACATCCCATCAAACATTCAACATTCAACGTCCGACCCTTCTTCACCAACCTACAAGCCAAAATGGTCTACACCATCGTCGTCCACCTCGTCGCCAAGCCGTCGCCCGACGCCATTGCCGCGCTCAAGGCCAAGCTCATCGAAGCGAGTGAGGTTTATTCAAAAGATAAAGAGACGTTATCGTGGTTCGTTATGCAGGATGTCAAGGATGAGAGGCGATTTACGATTGTGGAGAGGTATGAGAATGAGGGGGTGAGTTTGGGTAGGGAAGAGCAAATGGAAAAAGAGAGGGGGCTAACGCCTATGCAGAGTCAAAAGTACCATCTTGAGAATCCGTATTGGAAGACGTTTGACCTGTATGTTTTGCCGTTGTTGGAGGGGGAAATGGATTTGAGGAGGTTTGAGGAGATGGTGTAGGGGAGGGCGGATGTGTGTGTGTGTGTGTGTAGAAAGGGAGGAGGGGTGGGGGCGATTGCGAGCTGGAGTGGAGTGGAGTGGAGTGGAGTGACGGAATGAGAATGGGAATGAGAATGCGAGGTGGACACGGGCGTACAAGTGTATAGCCGGTCGGGGTGTGGAGCGTGCTTGATGTAAGAGTGGAGCTTGTGTTGCGAAGAAACGAGGTACGGGGAAGATGAGAAAGCACGTGAAAGAACGAAATGGTAATGATCCTGATTAGTCATTTTCCAAAAGCAAGTTTCGCCGACGCATAAGGTAGTTTGACCGTGTTGAGTGCTGGCAGTTGTAGTCTCAACTTACTGCCCGATTCCCATCGCCATGCGTTTCTCTCCACTACTTCCATACTCCGCCAGGCCATCATATCACCGGGCCACCCCTTTGAAAAAGAGTGGGCTGGTGGTTGCACAATATATATTCTTTGTGCTACGAAACATGCATTGTTGTCCCACCCAACCCCTGGCATACCAGTGCCTGATTCAGCCGAATCCGAAGATCCACGCCGTCAACCTTCCTCTCTTTGACAGTTGTCGACTTGCTGTCGATTGCAGCGGCGTAATAACGGCGGCTTGGAGACACCTTCGGCGGCGAACCACCCTGGGCATGCCGATATCCTTTTGTGGATTGAGAGGCATGTTCCCGAGCACGAGGCAAGTGTTGCCGATAGAGTGCCGCCGTTATTCGCCGCCAGCTGAGCGGTCTGTGCCAAGCCTGGTCACGGGTGGGACGTGATTGTCATGTGTCCATGCGGTTTTCTTGTCTTCCGTCTCTTTTTCTGTCTCTTCTTCCGATCCGACACTGCAACCTGCGACGACATGGCGAGTCGGCCCGATAAGAGAAGGAGACTGGAGCGTGTGACGGCCGCCTGCGATTTGTGCAAGAAGCGCAAGGTGAAGTGTGATGGCGTACGTACGAACTTATATCGCAGCGGTGTGCAGCGCGTCCGACGTCCTTACACATCCGTCAATCGCTGCGTCGGAACAAACTGACTCGGCGCCAGGAAAAACCGTGTGCCTACTGCAAGAAGAAAAATCGCGCGGAAACATGCCAGTTCACTGCAGCGAAGGAGCGAGGCCAAATCCTGCCTGCTGTTAATACTCCGAATCCCGTGCATCGTCACAGCGCGCCGCGGAGTAGGGCGCAGAGTGAAGAGAATATGCATCAGCCCGCGATACTCGAAGCTGCTGAGAACGAAACGTCAATGTCTCCGACTGCCAGTAGGGTCGACCACCAAGGCGACACTGTTGTGCCATTGGAAGGTCGCATTCTTCGAGACGCGCAGGGCAAGGTCATCTTCATTGGTGACTGCGCGCCGCTATCGTTCCTGCAAACAGTCCGCCATCTTATCTCGTCAGAAGTAGATTCGGAGGGCTTCGCTGTGAATGCTGCACGTGATTCTATCATTGAGGTTGCGCGTCCGGAACCATTTCAAGATCGTAGACAGGGGCTTCCTGTGAGTCCGCACGAAGTCCAGGCTCTGGTCCAGGAGTACGGCGTGGCTACGAGTGGCCTTGTGGATCTGTTCGATGTCGAAGACTTGTTGAAGGAGATGAAGATTTGGGCATCGGGTCTTACGAGCCATACTGATGATGCTGCGGCTGCTGTCTCCTTTCTGGTGCTCTCCATTGGAGCCCAGGAGTCTGAAGAGGATAAGTCTGAGGCGTGGTTTGATCGTGCTCGAGATTTGCTGCTGAAAAATATGTGTAATAGTATGAACGTTGCTACTGTTCAGGGGTTCACTCTAGTAGCGGTCTTCATGCTGAGAGCTTTTCAACCTAACGGTGCTTACTTGTACTTTTGTAAGTTACAATTCTCCAAAGGCGATGTGTATTGTATTTCGTACTGATTATCTTCTCAGCTTTAGCAGCGCGCACCGCCTACGCCATTGGGATCCATCGGACCGAGGTAAATGCTTCCTTTGGGCCGCCCGTAAGAGCGATGAGGGACCGCATTTGGAAGAGTCTTCGTGTTGTGGACATGTTGATCAGCAATGTGCTCGGCCGACCACCATCTACTTCAGACGTGGATTGTACAGTCAAATGCAACGTCGCCGAGATCCACAACGGAGCAGGTTTCAACATGCTGGACCCTAGCGTGCAGATCTTCATGATCATCGAGCGGGTCGTGGTCGAAGTGTACTCTCGCAAACGAATATCCATTCGTATTGCCGATTACGTGTCGCGACAACTGAAAGGCTGGGCTTCGAGTTGGCTACGGACTCTGACAGAACTCACCGTTAACCCAGGCAGAGCTGGTGTATCACGCAGCATGGCCATTGGTGCCTGCTCTACACTGTGTTCTTATTACTATGGCATCATGCTATTGACGAGACCGTTTCTCATCTACGAGATATATGAACACCATGAACATCCAGGAGCATCTTCAAGAGGTAGAGGTACGCAAATTGATCATCGAGAAAAACGAAAATACGCAGATGCTGCCCTTGACGGCGCTGCATCATTCGTAGAGACCCTGCAGGCCGTGATACATACAAACACAATACCGAGACGAATGCCGTTAATAGTGTAAGTTGAGTATGCATGCATTTAGCGCTGTGTATTGACTCGCAGTAGACCATGGCTATTCACCGCTGCCCTCGTATTGGCTGTTGGCATTCTTGGTAGATCAGGACTAGTGTTTGAAGAGAGCTGTGAGTCCTCAATACGCTGCCTAGACTACTTTGGCAAGACAGATCCCCATGCACGTCAATATTCCGTAATCATACGATCACTGCTCAAGATCACGATTGCTCACGTCAAGAAGAGAGAAATGCAACAACGGTTGGAGCGAAAACAAGCTTCTTCAGATCTCTTCGGGTTGTTACCTGCCCTATCTAGTACTCAAATGCCGGGGCCAGCAGATGATGCAACCCAATTACAACATCCGTACGAGTCGACAACATCGCAAGCTCCCACCCACGATGATGTTCTGACTGCGGCACCCTTGGACTGGACTATCTGCGATGCCGACTTCTTTGCCTTGCCATGGTCTGACGAGAATGATCGAGGTCTACAAGGCTTTCTCCAACCAGGAACGCATAATCTCGACGGCGCGACTGTGGCCGATATTCCATTGTTTCCAATCTATGATCAACAAATGGGAAGCAGTTTCGGACAGTGACTATATACCCTGCTCTGTCACATGAGGAGATAGACCCTGCATGCAGGCGTTCAAGACGCTACGGCAGTCTCGCTAGTCTCATCTCTGGATGTTCTCAAGAACGGTATCAGCTTAGTTCCTCCAGTGCCCACCAGTTCTTGCGTTTGTGGCTTCTCTGACGCCATCCTAGTTGAGGCAGATGCAATGTCTCTTCGTGTGATTGCGTTAGCTGGCTTGCCCATTCGGCTAGGTATAATGATGTACCGCGTAACCAGAGCAATGTGCTTGTCACGAAATTGACTCAGAGCCGTGACTGCTTCGTTGAATGCAAGAAGTAGCTGAGTGTCTTTTCGGTTGCTGTCGACATAGCTGCGTATATTCGCAATCTCTTCCACATCGTTGAGGAACCTCGCATGGGGACCCGGCATGTATTGGCGCATCTCTGCATGGAAGCCGCTGCACCTAGAATGATTGACCGATAGGACAGCATCGCAGAACTGCAGCAAGGAGCTTTGGCCGTTACTTCCGCCGCGATACTTCCGCCAGGAACCTTTCCCTTCTCCCTCGTCGTAAAAGACTCCATTGGGCAAGCCAGCAGCTTCCATGCTCATGCTACCTGCTAGGAAAGGTCGTATCTCATGGTAGAACACTTGAGGGTTACATCGTTCGTCCATGCGTTCCAGGAGTGTGCCGATATCATTGATGCTTAATTTGAAGTACTCCAAGGACTTGACAACTGTCGTCGTATCACCAAGATTTACTGCCTCTATAGCAGCTAGCATCATCTCTATCATTGGTCCAGCTCTTGCCTCCATTGCATTTGAGATGATGAAGAACCATGATTCGTCATCGCTGCCGGATGCTGTATGAAGTGCCACAAGGTTGTCTGGTTTGGTAAGGTCCATGTCCTCCTGAAGTGGCCTCCAGTTCCACAGGTTCAGAGCTGCATACGTTGCAATAGGGTGCACTTCGAGATGTTTGGCGATCTCAAGAAATGGGACAGTAATTGCTGGGGGAAGTCGCTATTAGAAGTTAGCACGATCCTGTCACTGATGTCGGATCGAGGCTTACCTCTGATGGCTCTGGGCCTGTCCAGATGTAGCCTTGACTGAGGACAGCCAATATTGAGTAGGCTCTCTGCCACTCAGCTTCGCTCTGTAAGTGGCCAGTGTTGAGAATGGGTAGCTGATCGATATGCTGTCGTGTAGTTTGTGCCTCGATCAACATTGGAAGCACTTCGATGATGCTCTCCCATGGCCGATAGTAGCCATGTGGTAGCCGACTCAAAGGCGTCTCAGCAGGCAGGAAGCCGTTCTCTGAAATGCCATATGACGGCAGAGCTGCTGCAGAAGGAAGAATGTTGATCCTATGAGGACTCATGATGGAAGAAGTTTGTGAATGATGGAACCAGAAAAGATGCTTCCTGGAGGTTGCATCCTCCACCACAGCGGCGAACACCGCATTTATTCCACTAGCACATTGTGACCCTGCTTACGTTTCTAGACCAAGCTTGATATCGTGAAATGCCGGTGAGTTACGTATATTTTGACGGAACGGAAGAGCAGGGCGTCGGAACGGACGCTAAAAGATTATCTAAGACTGGGCCCTGCATTAGCGCTGAGTCTTTGGACGCCCGATGAGAACCTGACGTAGACGGAATGCATATCCGATGAAACGTAACCGTACTATATATGCTAAGGTAAAACCTTGATTTCCCCAGATCTTTATCAATTAACTGTTTGGGCAATTCATACATTATTCGTCACTACACAGCAAGAACAATGGATGTCACATCCGCAATCAACAATTTACACCAAGGGCAGAAGCCTGAGTGGCCAGCGAACGCCCACAACTTGGAATTTGCACAATCTTTAGACAATCACACTGGCTTTCCAGCAACATTACGACAGAACTTTATCGTTCCAACGAAAGCTCAACTCAAAAGGAAGACTCTTACCGACGACGCTAGCACCGCAACTAAAGCTTCAAGCACAGAGGACGAAAGCATATACTTCTGCGGCAATTCTCTTGGTCTTCAGCCCAAAGCGGTGAGCGAATATCTAAATGCCTATCTCAAGACATGGGGGTCTATTGCCGTAGGAGGTCACTTTGCAACTCTTGCCGATTCACCACTCACACCCTACCAAGACTTGGCCGGCGAGTGTTCGAAGAGGATGTCCGACATCGTTGGTGCATCGCCGTCTGAAATTGTCGCCATGAATACTTTGACAATCAATCTGCACCTTATGATGGCTGCTTTCTATAAGCCCACGCAGAAAAAGCATAAAATTATGTGCGAATGGCGGCCGTTTCCTAGCGATTGGTATGCCATTGAGTCGCAAATAGAATGGCATGGTCTAGATCCCAAAAAGTCAATGGTACTCGTTAAGCCGGATGACGGTTATCTTATGACCACTCAGAATATTCTCAACCTTATTGATCAAGAAGCAGATGAGCTTGCTTTGATCATGCTTCCAGGCATCCAGTATTACAGTGGTCAATTACTCGATATCCCAACTATTACAGCACACGCGCATAACCATGGCATTACAATTGGATGGGATCTTGCGCACGCCGCTGGAAATGTTGAGCTGAAACTACACGACTGGGAAGTAGACTTTGCATGCTGGTGTACTTACAAGTATATGAACACGGGTGCAGGTGCCGTTGCCGGTGCATTCGTACATTCAAAACATGGCGATAACGGCCACAATGTAGGGCTAAAGGGGTGGTACGGCCATGAGAAGACCTCTCGATTCCTCATGGACAATAACTTCAAGCCCACACCAGGCGCTCAAGGCTTCCAGTGCTCGAATCCGTCAATCGTAGACCTTGCCTGCTTGGCGGGCTCCCTCAGCGTATTCCAAAAGACATCAATGGCAGACCTGCGATCGCGCTCGCTGCTCTTGACCGCCTACGCAGAGCATCTCCTCGCCCAGATTGCATCTAGAAACATCAAAGACGGCAGCTTTCCCTTCCAGGTCATAACTCCCTCGGACCCCAGGTTCCGCGGCGCACAGCTAAGCGTCCTGCTCCAAGAAGACCTCATGGAAGATGTCAGTGCAGCACTTGAGGCAAACAGCGTGATTTGCGATAAGCGGAAACCGGGCATCATTCGTGTCGCGCCTGCGCCGTTGTACAATACCTTTGAGGATGTTTGCCGGTTTATGCAGATTTTTGAGAACGCGTTGCAGCCGAAGGTCTCGCAGCAGGAGTCGCAAGTACGAACCGGCCAGACGGTGGGAGCAAGGCTATAGAAGTATGTTTATAGTGATTGTCTTGTTCTAGCATTTTTAATATATGGTGTTGCAAGCATGACATCGGGCGCCCGCAGCTAACGCCACAGCTGACGCCACACCCCTCCTTACTGCGGCCTTTTAGTCTGCTTGCTCCCGTCGCAGTACAGTGCATTTTGTTTTCCATCACGTGTACTCTTCTTGATGTGTGCAACGTGACAACTTCGATGGCAGAGGTCGTTAGCCTTGTGGCCAGTATCCTACAGATTGCGGGTGCGGGTGCTAAGCTCTCGACCACGCTGCGCCACTGTACCAGCTCAGCCGCGCGTGCAGATCACGACATCACGGGTATTGCAGGCGACGTCGAACTAACATCCAATGCGCTTGAATGTATCGGCAAAGTGTTTAAAATGGAAGATGTGAAATCGCTGGTGCCGAAAAAGGCGATCCATGAGCTAATAATATCATCAAGCGGTGCGACGCCGTGTTTGAAGATATCTCGGAGCTTGTGGACCAAAGAAGAAAATTGAAAAAGGATGGGAAAAAGGGTTTGAGTATGGTTGGGAAGTTAGCTTGGCCTTTGAAGGAGCAGAGAGTTGAGCTTCACAGGAGAAGGCTAGAGAGTTTGAAGAATAGCCTGGTGTTGTTGCTGCATGTCCTGCAGTTGGCGCAGGGGCAGGCTCGAGGGTATAAATGTTCTACATTATAAGCAGATATGTACGTACTCACAAAATCCGCAGACGGTTGGAGAAGCACGCGCTCGAACAAGAGCGACAAAAGATCCGAGAACTCCATCGACGACAACAAGATTCGCTCAAATGCTTACAGGCACTGGAAACCAAATTGAACAAGCCTACACTTGACGATGAAGAAACCCTACAGGGCTCAAACGTTCCTACTCGAGTATCCACGTTGGGACCCATGTTTGCTGGCCCAGAAGCGAAGAAATCAACTACAGATGATGCAAATGTCCCAACAAATACCAATTTTCTCACGATTGATCTCATGGCGGCAGATGATTCTGAAACATCTGGCAGCGATGCAGCTATGACCGATGGAGAAGACGAGTACTTGTCATTGGAGGAGCTTTCCAAAGCCACAAAACACGTCCAGAAACTACTGAAACGCATTGCCTTGCTACAGAAAAGCCTCGAAGCTGGCAGTAAGAGCGGCTCACATAGTAGAAGACGTATTCACAAAATGTATTGACGCTTTTGTGATGGATGGGAGTCAAGTGTGAATATTCCTCCTCAGATAGCTGCAGCGCCTACTGAAGAAACGATGCCGAATATGGAGCACTACGCTTGCAAATCTGCGCCATCCTATCTGGAGAAATCGCCACTATATTACCCAAACCACCCTTGCCTAGAGACCAAAAAAACACCATTTCCTTCATGTAGCATAGACAGGGGATCCGCACCGAGTTTTTCTCCACTGATTCGCTACAATTATGATCATCCAATGTTCAATATTGGTTCGGGCTACGGCGATGCTTCCTCCATCAAGACCTCTGACAACGACCATCACATCGGTATTCCGGCCAAACTTGGAGATATAAAACTCAACCCCTTAGCTTCATACTCAAAAAAAGAAAACGACACAATATACAATACTACAAACTCAGCACCACCTAAAGCACCACGAGGCCTAAGACGTGTCATGGTTAAGCTGGGTGGTGTCCAAGCGAATCCGTCACTCCACAGACCCAAACACCACGAACCACGGCGACAAACAATCCAACAGCAGCAACAGTATCAGAGCTACAGGCCGCCTGTACATTCCCCGAAACTAAACCCCAATACGGAAAAGGTAAACTTTGGGGCTGATCCCAGACTTCCTCTACCACGACCTCCTCTTCGCGACAAGCTTTTATTCGAACAGATAGGACGTCCCTATTCGTACAATCGTTCTCGTGGTGATTCAAAGTATGTGTTCATTTCATATCATAATTTACCGCTGTGTCAAGATACTTTATTTGATACTCTTAAATTTATTTGCTCACCATCTTCCGCGACTGGGTTTTATCTATTGTGACGTGGCATTTATCTAAACATAGTTTTTATCTTTTGGCTAACGGCATTTTCATAGAAACTTGACCCTTCCCACAATGCGCACCATACCAGAGGAACCTCCGGCTACCGGCATCACACCGTCTCCGTCAGTCCGTGACTCGTATTATGGATGGAACGATCTGCCGCCCTCCATAGCGCAACATGTAATGATCCACACATCAGGGATATCAGTTTTCAGTGACATGGCTCGCCCCAGTACTTCTAATATAGACAGTAAAACATCTCCTCACTTGATCCGCCATCGGAACCAACTTACGGCCTCAACTACCAAGAATGACGTAGCAGATACCACTCCAGCACTAGCACCAGGCCTAGCAATTGGAGCATCAAGCGCTCAGGCTATGTGTCAGGACGGTTACATTATGTCTGAAAGAAGGCACGCTGAAGCGGTGTTGGAATTGTTTGAACGCCGCCAACCTCCAAGTCCTATTGAACATCATACAAAACGCTCTAGTCCCGGGCTTCATGAAAGAAATCGCGATAGTTCTGATTGGGCAGATGGCGGTGGCTCTCGTGGGGAATCGTCCACTGGAGAGCACGATAAGGATGGCATCATGTTTGCTCGCGAAGAATCGCCACCCCTAGTGACCATACAAGAACAAAGTCAGCAAGGTCATCCACAAGTTACCCAAGTGAACAAAATCGAGGCTATGAAAAATCAGGCTGTACAACCTCAGGCCGTATACCATGATGGCATAAATCATGGCCAATCACCTGAGTACTCTTTAGCTAGCCATGGTCAGGCGCTCAGGCCGAAAGCACGCTCAGTAACAAGCCCTTGTCTGCCTGCGCTAGAATCTGAAAATAATCACCCTGCCTATAGCAGCATGAGTACCCAACCACCGCCAACCACGGATACAAAAGAACAGCATCAAATTCGCATTAGTAAAAGCATTGAAAGTTCTAGTTCGATAGTTAATCAAGAGATTGAAGAATTCCTTTCGACAACATTTGGCTCAAAATTTGAGCTATCAATCTCCTCGGAAGTTCCCGAAATGGAAATGGAGTTTGGTCATTACGGGTTTTTGGTAGGCCAGAAATTCACAGCCAATCTTGCCTCACATAGTGACCACGGACTTGAGCTTGAAATTCAGCAATCTTACACCACTGAAGCCAAGTCACAAACTCCACCCCTATCGCAACCATCGAACCCTACGATACCGCATGTGAGCAGTGAAAACATCGCGAATACTTCAGATCATCTCTCTGTAAATGCTTTAGAATCAGTAGAAATGCGAAGTCCACTTGACGCTCTGACCTTTCAGGCAAGAGGGGTTACCAGGATAAAAAGTCTGGGGAGAACTGAGGTATCGTTGGGTATAGAGGAGTCTGCACCACCACAACCGCCCATGGAGGTTATTGACGACGCTCTGTCTGAACAACAAAAACCCGCATCACGAGAACCCCAAATGTATCAGCATTCTAGGCCAACTGCTCGAAGCACGCCCAGTCCAACTCTGAGACCTTACCCAGTCGATGAACAACTCAACCAGGCTAGGTCAAGCTTCTATCAGCGCCCTCTTAGCTTCGAGAGAAAGCTTTCGAAAAAGTACCGAAGAAAAAACATGAGATGTTTAGCCCTGAATAGCTCAACTAAGCAGCTTTGTTCAATAGAATCCAGCGAACTAAGCTTGCTTTCACCTGCGAAGGTAGAAGAATCTAACCACACAGCAAGGATATTGGATCAAGAACAAAAGAATCGTGATGAAGAAATGATAGGAGCCCGCTCACAACTTTTTTCAATCATCGAAGCATCTTCTTCAGCGGATCAAATGAAGTCTATGTGCCTAGATATTGACCTACTGGGGGAGAATAGCGCCAGAATTCTTGCTCCGTTGGAACAACAAGTAGGCAAAAGGAGACCATGTCCCGGAGAAACGCCTCCACCCCCGACGGGTGCTTCGGAATATACGTCTAGTATTAATCGATATGAACAAATTGATAAGAGACGACGATTACGTTCAAGATCCCAGCCCAGGTCAAGTTCAATTGAGAAAGGTGATGTAATGATGATTGAAGCGAGTGATCGAGACATTGTCGACATTTTACTTGAGGAATGGACAGTCTCGGTATGTTGATTCGATGTCAGAAATCGCTAGTAGAATAGTGTTTGAAACGCCTGTCCCTGTTGAGCAGAATGAGGAAAGTTTCTAGCTAGCAATAAACCACTTTGTCAGCCTTGTGGCTAACTGAAAAATGGGAATTGTGTCACTAAAGAAGCATCATCCAAACGATACTTAAACAATCTAGTATATCTTTTCCAGAAAAAATAAAATAAAATAAGAGTGAGGTAGTCGTAATGTACAAACGTGCAGGTACATAGTCTTGCAGTATTTTATCTATCATATGCATATAGTGTTAATTTAAGGAGGGTGATTTCAACACCCTTTCAACTGACCGAGAGTCGGTCATCAGCAGACAATGTTTGAGTCTACTATGTAGCCGACAAGGAGCTAGAAGAGCATCCGAGACAATACTCGGTAATTGCAAACATCACCCCGGGACCACAAACCCCAGCAGATCCATGCCAATTCTGTCAGCCCCCCACCACCTCTTTACCCAATCCCCGCACTACCCCAGTCTTGGCGGCCCGCATGTGTAGCTGTATGAGGCAGGCGATATGCAACGGCTACTATCAACCTCGAGCTAAGCATGGCGACCGCTAGATCTTCGGTATTCAGGAAGACACACTATGTAGGTCAGCGTTGAGAAGCAATTTAAGTGTTTGTGACGCCCTTGTAATCAAGTCGAAAGCCTTGCAACAAATTTGCTCCGCAAAGATGGCGCATACAGAGAGCAAAGATTCGGCGGTAGAAAGGCGGACGTCCGCCATGGAAGACCCTCCTCTTGAGAAAGTGCCGTGGGCATCATCCCCGATGCATCTGCAAGACTTCATGAAGGCTGGCTTGACGGAAGAAGACGCAGAGTTTCTCTACAACGTTGACGCCGCTACGCAAAAGAAGATCTTCCACAAGGTTGATTGGCGCCTTTGTCCGATGTTGGCAGTGCTGTATTTGATATCGCATCTTGATCGGTAAGCCTTGGTTGGCTCGCCTTTAAACATCATAGCTGACAAAATTTAGAGCAAATATTGGGTAAGCACTGCTTACAAGAAATTGAGTCTAAGCTTTACTGACTTCTACTAAGTAACGCGAAGATTGAAGGCCTCGAGAAGACCCTCCATATGAAAGGCACAGACTACAATGTAGCTCTCATGGTCTTTTTTGTCCCATACGTTCTCTTTGAAATTCCGTCGAACATGCTTCTTGCCAAATTCAAGCGACCATCATACTATATGGGTACATTGGTTGTATGCTGGGGTACTATCATGACACTCATGGGGACGGTCAAGAATTTGTCTGGACTTTGCGCCACAAGATTCTTCCTTGGCACGTTTGAGTAAGTTGACTGTCTTTCTGTCTGGATGAGTACTGACTGCCCCTAGAGCTGGTTTCTTTCCTGGTGCAATCTATCTAGTTGGACAGTGGTATCCACCAGACCGCACTCAGTTTCGGATGGCACTTTTCTATTGTGCAAGCGCGACAAGCGGTGCCTTCTCAGGCTTACTGGCGGCGGCGATTGCGAAGATGAACGGTATGTGGAAATTGTGTACCAGATGTGGAGAAACATGACTGACAAGTACAGGCATCGGCAACTATGAAGGCTGGCGCTGGATCTTCATTCTTGAAGGTATTGCCACTGTCATGATGGGAGTCGCCGTATTCTGGTTGTTGCCCGACTCTCCCCAACATGCAGCAGGTCGATGGCTCACACACGACGAAGCGCGATTCCTAGATCTCAGTCATGTCGTGACACGTGGCATGAAGCGCAAGAGGCGCGTCAACGAAGATGGCAAGAAGGAGAGAGTGAAGTGGGGTGTGATTGGCCAAGTTGCAAAAGATTGGCAGATTTATCTCCAGGCGATGATTTTTGCGAGCAACGCTGTGCCAAACTATGGGCTGAAGTTTACGATGCCTCAAATCTTGAAGAATAGTAAGTCGAAACATAACGTTGCATAGACTTGTGGCTTACCAAGAGGATAGTGGGGTTTACCTCTACCAAAGCGCAGCTGATGACGGCACCACCCTACGCTTGCGGTGCCATCTCTGCGCTTCTGTCGTCTCTTATGGCTGATCGATATGTATGGCGTATGCCGTTTATAGCTGGTGCCCAAGGTCTATTAATCATTGCATACGCCATTCTATTCTCTAAGGCAGCGGAGATCAAGGATAATATCGCTTTGTGCTACTTTGCTGTTCATGTTGCTTGTATAGGTAAAACTCTTAACTAGCTCTCGCTGTCCATAACATCTTTTGACTTCTCTGCAGGGATTTATCCGATCTTACCTGGCTGCAACGCGTGGACGATCAACAACCTTGCTGGACCAGAGAAGCGTGCTGTGGGGTGAGTGCTCTGTCAAGTTTTGCAGTTGGACGACTTGAAGCTGACCAAGAATAGTATCGCCACAATGATCTGCATAGGAAACCTGGGTGGAATCGTAGGTAAGTTGTGAACTATAAGTCTAGGTTTTGTATTGTAGCATACTAATCATATTATAGGCTCCTTCATCTACCAAGACCGGGAGTCACCCAAGTATCCAACTGGGTTTGGCACATCGCTGGCCTTCGCAGCTGCCGGAATGCTATGTGCCTTTACTCTTGAATTCTTGTTCTCAAGGATCAATAAAAAGAACGCAGAGAAGACGGAAGATGAATGGCGGGCTATCTACACCGAGGCGCAACTGGAGAAGATGGGAGATCGTAGCCCTTTGTTCAAGTACAACCTGTGAGGAAGTTGATGGCACTGACTGTATGAAAAAGAGTAGATGCGTAACGTCATCTTCGAGAGTCTTACTGGAGTCTCATAGAGAAATTACGATTCTGGATGGTTCGGGCCAGATGGATGCTCTCGAAATAGACACTTGAGAAATGCCAGCCGAACGATATGCAAGCGACCCAGAATCTCTTTCCTTGATATTGACCAGAAATGCATGGGTGATCTTAGATTTTAGTTGAAAGGTTTGCATTACCTATTGACTTCCGGAGTTAGTCGAGGGTGAGTGATTTTCCCGGTTTCCGTAGTGGACCATTACAAAGCTAGCCACACCAAGTTGAGGCTACCGGTGATAACAGCATCTTCAAACAGTACCGACGGGCATTAATGGGATAAGGCCGCTAGAGGCGCTGTCCGGTACCCGTCCGAACCGGATGAATCGTGTGCGCATCTAGTTCTCGTGATGATCAACCACTCAACACCAAAATCTCACTGCGAACACGTGTTGAGCTTAGTTGGCGCGACGCGCTAAATTCACAGCCGCAATAGAAGTTTCTGTAGCCACGCAAGCATCGGGCACCTCAGGCAGCAGTTTGGTCAGCATAGGCGGCCATGCAGGGACCTGAGGCTCGCGCCCATTGGCCCTTATTTTGAGTAAGACAACAGGTGATGTTGTAGCGACAGCTGGCGAGTTGTGTAACAAAACAAATGGGCCGGCTTTGGGCTGCTTTGTTTGATCAGGTGGCATGGCAAAGCACAACACGGCGGGCATTGGGCAACTGCCAGCGTTTGGGTGCCGCCTTCGGCCCGATGCCATTTTGAATGTTGTGTGGTGTCCTAGATAGGTTGCAACACAGGATGCAGCAAGAGGCGGCGGCTCAGCCTTCGCCATTCGTAATTAACGCTGCCCTTCGTGGGTAGACCCGAAGAAGGAATCAAGGACACACCCGCATGTTTGGTGGCCACATATGCCTCAATATATGCAGGTTCAGCAAGACGCGGCCAGGTACGGACAGGGCGCTGTGCATGCGTTGACAGTTCCTTATTTGGATGAGAAGGTGGTGAGCAACATGAATGTGCGCGAGCTAGCAGATAGGCGTCAGTGCTCGGCTCATTGTTTGATCACGGACCGTTTGGGACGCGCAATTTGCGAGGCCTTTCATAAATCGACCACGTCTTTGACAGTTAAAAGACTGCCCTCAGTCGTCTCAAAGCTCCACACTGTTCCTTCCAGCAAAATTGAAGCCCGAGGCATCCGTACAGATTCCCACCTGTGTTAGCGGCACTTCATTTCTACCCTACCCCTACCCCTACCCCTGTTCTCGACCGTGGCCCTCTATTGGCACGGATCTGCACTACCTACACTTTTGCACATCAACCAAGGCACGCCAACAGCACTCGCGCGCTACCGTGGTCGGGCTCGTTTGCCCGCAAGGACCCCAGAACCCCCCTGTTTTTTCCTGCTATCCGTGGCTACATCATCAAGCATTCACGGTCGACTAGCGCATATATATTGCAGTCCACCATCCCTCGCAACAACACCATCAATCGGAATCAGAGTCACAATCGCATAGTTCTACTCCCACACACTACCATCACTCAGCCTCTTCATCAAGCAATCATCCCATACCGCCACTCAACCACCGACCACTCAATCTACCACAATGTTCTCTTGTGCCAACTACGAGCGTGGATGCCGAGGCCGATGCAATGCCTCAGGCGGTCGTTGCGACAACTGTGTCGTTCTCAATCTCCAAGCTCGTAACAATAGCTCGTCATCGGTGTCATCAACCAACACACGATCATCAGCTGCATACTCAGCAATGACAAGCTCCTTCGCATCGCTATCGTCCATCAAACACGGATCACGAAAGGCATCATAGCCCAGATAGTCCACCAACACTGCTTTTCACGACCACATGGGCTTTAGCGACGATACTTTGCCAACATCATATTTCCTTTTCTTTTCGATATCCACTAGGGCGGCATTAAGGACTTCTTCACGCAACCTTTCAACATATACACGAGATTCGATTCTATGACTAGTGTACGATTATTATTTTGTCAAGATTGGATCTGCTCGAGCTTCAGGAGAGCCGTAT
This sequence comes from Ophiosphaerella korrae, assembly GCA_028456385.1. Classification (NCBI taxonomy): domain Eukaryota; kingdom Fungi; phylum Ascomycota; class Dothideomycetes; order Pleosporales; family Phaeosphaeriaceae; genus Ophiosphaerella; species Ophiosphaerella korrae. The sequence goes on along the minus strand of JALNQF010000133.1, from coordinate 19,997 downwards.
GCTGGCATACACTCTTCTGTTAGATTAGATACAGCCTGGGAAGAATAGTTAGTCCATCAAAGAACTAGATCAATTACATCACATCCTATCACTCTCCCTACTTTGAACTTGCGTTTGCAGAATGTATGACACCTGTAATAGGCTGCTGCTCGTCGCCTCAACGTCACCCGACGTTGTGCCGCTTATTATGTGCATGCATGCTGCGTAAGACACAATGCCATGCCGTCCGTCTACAGCGCCCCACCCAACCTCGCAATCGAGTGGACACCCTGCAACTCTCAAGGAGAAAACCACCGCGCCAATGAAATATCAAACCGATCATTTCTCAAGACGCGGAGGACTTCGACTTCAGACCAGGCCGTGGGTCAAGTAAAGAGCGCTGCAAAGTCTAGAACTTTGCGACGCGAAAATCTTTTCTGTTTCGAATCTAAAGCACACTCGTTGTTCCCCACTTTGAAACACCAGACCTTCAAAGCCCAGATGTAAAATGCAGACCCATTTACGGCCAGATCACGGTTTTTGCTGGACATCGCCGCTACGGTAAACACCCGCTGCACAGTGACGTTGTGGCACATAGCTTGCCGGGGTGGTTCACGAGTCGTTGCCCAGGACGTATCAGGTCTCGTGAAGATGGGTGACTATAGGATCAATATGATTTTCTATCGTGAGGTGCATCTCAGCGGTTTTGGAACAAGAATCTGGAGTGGTAGAAATCACTGAAATTACACTAGATTTTTAATCGTGGTGAAAGGTAGTAACCAGGCACCATCGATGTCGAAGAGAAAAGGTGCGACTTCAAAATCGGCCAGGTCCATCAACGCAATTATCATAGACCATGGCATATTACTTTGTCGATACCCACCGAATCCGTGTATATTAACTGTACGTTCTTGCATCTGCAATGTGAAAAATGAACTGTACTATGGTATAGATAAATGATTCGAACCAGGGTCTGCATCGCTTGCAAACAAAGATGGCCATGCGGTCACCACGCACAAGAAACAGCATCCTGCCCACCCACCCCAATACATAAAATTAATGCATCGTGGCCTGAAACGCACACACGAGCTGCATTGCTTATCATGGGAGTCATGTCGATCCCTCTCTAAGCCACGTGCCTAAACTTAGCAATCGTGCAAACCTACTTTTCTTTTCCCTATGCAATGCGCCGATGCCCGACTGGGGTCGTCTGTACGCGAGCAACGAATCAAGAATGCTTTCAAGCCCCCGAGTGAGTGGTCAAGGCCACTGCTTCGCACCCCCCGCCCCCCTTCCCCCCTCCCAAATTCCAGATCCGGTGAGCTTTTCCACTCCAACAACCTCACTCAAATTAGCGCCATTGCGCCCAAAGTACGACACACCGACAAATGTATGAGGCTCAGGTTGTACCATTGCTACGTCACTCTGGCCTAGTCTGTGGAGCGCGCAATGCTCTGGAAATTGCGGAGGAGGTGGGGTTCGGGAGTGACCGGGATGCCGGGGTGGACGGAGTTAGGGGGGTTGCGCCTCGTCTGATGTGAGATGACTTCAATGGTGCATATGGGTTACGAAATTAGTGCAGGGTGGAATGAATGGATGGATATGGATGGATAAGGACGCACGTGAGTCAAGGCGAGCAACAACCTATTCTGTCGATATCAACCCTTATTACCACAAAGCTAGTAATATTTGACAACTTTGTCATCTCAACAGCTTTCGAACGACTTCTACTTTGAAGGTGAACGACAGCCTCACGTGACCGTGTACGTCGCGCACGGTCCACATGTACAGCCTGCGACCTTGGAATACGTTGCCTGTCATCTAGAATTTGATGCTGACAAGTTACGGGTGCAAACATTCCGAAACCCTTTTAGTAGTAGCCTGCTCACACTGGCAGGCTTCTGCGACCTTCCCCGGGGCTGAGCAACAGGGTTCTATTCGGCTTACTCACCCCCCTACGAAGCCTTCTAGAATCAGTGGCTGTGTAAGTTTATCAGCCCTGTGAAGGTATTGAGCTTCTACACAAAGCATGTCAGGCGGGGAAAGGGTACTTAAAGGCGGTAGGCTAGAAGACAAAAGACATGGGATGCATGGTCATGGCGGCACGTGCGACGCATGCCTTCGCTTCAATGTTGATGGCGGCGGAGAATTCTCGCAGTAAGGATAATTCAGTCACCGTGGTATGGTTACACAGATGTGTGATAGGCTTATTGTTGTGGGTAATAGTAGAGAATTCTCATAATATGAAGACTAATCACATACTAATGTGTCCAAAGATAACTGCTCATGACTACTCTGCTTGCAGCTGCCGCACGTACCATTACCTCGGTGCAAGGCTGGCACACTCCTTGGTGGCCGTAAACAGAATATGGGATGACTCAGAAGCTTTATTCCTGAGCCCATATGCGCAACAAGGTCGTTGCTTATATCACAAGACCACCTACGGACCTGGTCTAAAGATGAGATGGCAAGGCACGCACCAATTTTATCACCGCCATTGCGATGAATAATCGCACGAACAACCGAGTGGCCGTGCCCTATGCACGTATTTAGCAATATCTGTAACACCGAGAGCAACACCTGCTTACATCCATCGAGTACAACTACTGATCATGACTGCTCTTGTGAGAAAGGCGATATTGGCTATTTTCGATCACCCGACGAAGATTGAACGGAACACCGCGCACTCCCAAGCTCTCTTCTTATGGGTTCCTGGTCCGACACAAGTTCAGATAGTAAGGCGAAAATTATAAGGCGACCATCGGCAAGATATCGCGTGAGGTTTAGACATGGTGTGTATCCGAATGCAGAGGGGCAGGAGACGAGGGCGGATATCAAGAAGTACGATTACTTCTTCTCTGGTGGGCAGCCGTGGGTTGCTACGCCAGAAAATGGTGTGTTCTTTTCGCCCTCCATATTGCAAATGTAAGTCGACTAATCGATATGTAGTCGACTTTATAGATGAGACCGAACAGGTCACTACGGATCTTCGAATGAGCGAGCATGACACAATCGATCAGAGTAATCGACGGCCATTCAGAGACATTATCCGTTCTGGAACTGCCGAGAGCATAACAGCACAAAATATCGAGACCCGGCTTGCTAGTCGTGATAACCCCAGCAATGAAGTCTCGCCTGCAGCTCCACCACGAGCCTTGGGCTATGCTCATGAGATTGCTATCCATTACAACCAGTACAATAATGCTGCCAGCCCCATCTCTAGTCTTGATGAGAGTTCTTCAGCCGATTGGCAATACGATGTACCCGCCTCCTTTGGAACATCCCAATCACTGCAAATTACGCAATTACCCTTGTCTCTGTCAGACCCCGAGGACGCTCAACTCTTCCGATTCTGGGTCAATAATGCAGCTCAGTGGCTCGACATTACAAGTTCGCACAATGTATTCAGGGAGATCGTCCCGCAGCTAGCAATGCATAACTCCATATTACTGAACTCTATATTCCTGATAGCTTCTCAACACATACGACGAGTTGATCCATCGTTTCCAGTAAAGCCGTATTTGTACCATGGGCGCGTGTCGGAACAGCTAATTCCATACCTTACCAAACATGGCCGGATCCAAGATGAAGGTACATTGGTTGCTGCGATATTCTTGAGAGCTTTTGAAGAGTTCTATGGTGCGTAGGCCGCCGCATATTGGGCAATCGAGCTGACAGTAGTATAGCTGGAACTAGTGGCCAGAACCAGCTTTCGACATATGAACTTTTTCACGGCCCTGACGGCTGGCGTGTTGATATGTCTAGACCATTAGTACAAGGATGTTTTATGGTACATGTACATTTTGAAATCTACCAAGGATTGCTCGATGGCTCGAGCTTCCGGGTCGACTATCAAACTCATACAGTACCCGGCCTAACGTCACCCCCAGATAATGCTAGCTGGAGCAATATAATTACCTGGGAATGCGCGCGAATCCTGCAATGGGCCAACTTGGACTCGCGCTCGTTGAGTGAGTGGCACGAGCTGAAAGAGAGGGTTGATGAATGGGAACGTGAACGGCCGCCTGGTTTCAATGCGTTCTTCGTTCGGGGCGCGGATCCAGCAGAGGGGAAGCATTACCCAGAGCTTTGGTTTCCAAACCACCGTCATGGTATGCTATTTAATGTATTTGACTATTATTATGACTGACTCCTTGATCAGTAGACGCTTATCTGCATGTACTCATTTGCCGTTGTATGCTAGCAATGGTTTATCCAAGCACTCGAGGCATCCAAACTTTCGAGGGAGAAGAGGCAAGGGCGGCTGAAATTATAGGCTGGCTGAAAGAGATGGTGGCTGTCGCTCGGTGTAACCCACACGCTGCTTCTGCCTCTTGGCTGGCAGCACATGCCATGCATAAATTTGCTGTAATAGTACAGAGCCCCCAAGATCAGAGAAATATCATGGAGTTTCTAGAAGAAGTTGAAGCGACGGGTTGGTCAACGCATGTGACTAGACGCCGGTTAATAATGGAATGGGGATGGTTAATACAAGACAATGTAGAGCAAAATGATAAACAGAGTCTGTAAAACCAAAGTGGTTAAAGGATTTGGGTTACGAATTATGAGCGGAGAAAGGAAGCTAGCCATAGACTCCCAATGACTGATCCAATTACAGTGACAAGTATGGCGTTGCCTTTACTGGTCAAGGTTAGATAAGAGAACACACCCACAATAACTTCCCATCGTCGAGCAGCATCTCTCCTTGATCTCCAGTCAGGGTTGATAGGAAATGGGGGTTGAGAAGGAACGTGATCAGTGTCATCTTCGCTGACACTCAAGGAAAGAGCTACAGGTCGATGGTCTGATGTCGCTTGGACAGGCAAAGCGGTGTATATGTGTGGCTGAAGAATTGATTTCGATCCGGAAGCGGAGAAGAGAATTCGATCGCACCACGACGGATAGCGATGCTTTGACCATTTCCAATGATCTTCAATTTCAGAGGTTGAGCGCTGGATTGCGTTGGCTTCGGGGTTCTTCGGAGTAGCGTATTTATAAGTTGGTGGAAAGGCGATTGGGAGCTCTTGTAGTCTATGCAATGTACGGTTCGCTTCTCGCTCTTTCGTCAATTGGTCTCCCTTTAACAATCGGCGAAAGTGTGTTGGTGAGGCGTTGGATGTTGTTGGTTGGGGGTATATCTTATGATCCTCGGGTCCGGGAGGCGAGTCGTGGGTACGATAATTAAGATCGCCAAAGAAGAATATATGGTTACCTTCAGAAAAAAGGCCATTGTGGTCAACCGGAGCCTCTGCTGATGCAAGCAACGGTGTCTCTTCTGTCGAGCTGTATGCTGAGTCGTCGGCATTGACAAATACTAGATTTCTCACGATGTTCTCCCAGTCCTTATTCCTCGCTTTGACGTTGCTCTCCATGGGCGCAAGGTGGGCAGCCGTAAATGTGAGGTTGAGTGTGCCTGCAGAGCTAGGATTGAATATCCCCACACGCATAGCAATAGCGCCCTTGTTCCCCATATTCGCGAAGCCGACACCTGCACCTGCCGCCTGTATCCATTGTATTCGCCGCATGAGCTGGGGTTTTGCAAATATCATCAGCCCCGTCATGCCCAAGCTCCGCGTGGCAACATGTTCAAGCTGCTCGCTGCCATGGCTATGCAGATCGGCTGCTAGCTGTATAGTGGTGGTAATGCGGTCGAAATAGGGTTTCAGGTAGGATCCGCCTAGGAACGAGTAGGCGATGGGTGAAATCTCTTGGAGAGACACAGCGACAAGGTCGGGTACGGGGGCACCTTTAGGAAGAGCGTCGAAGAACGAATGAGCCAGCGACCGTGGGTCAACCAGCGTGCGGGCACAATTGAATGTCAAGAGGTAGAGTTCGATCATGTCGTCGACTTAGTAAGATGCTGATGACGCATCTGTCAGCATGGCGTATGTAAAGTCCACGAACAGAAGAAGCGTGCTAGGGCGAATATCCCATATCGCACAGGATGAAAGAAAACTCCCGATGATATGCACCTGGCCCACAGAGACATACAAGGTCTTGACAACGAGAGCGGAGTGCGCTGTTATACGCAGCTCCAAATGGTCCACCCGGTTTCTCGGGTGGTGCGTGGGGTTGAGGCTCTAAGCTACACGGCTTGGGCGTGGCGATACCTCTGGACGGTGCTTCTTGGTTGTGGAGAAAGCAACAGCAGCGGCGTGGGATCGGGGAGGGGACGTTGTCGGGTACAGGCCAATCTTGAGAGTGTGAAGGGGTGATCCAAGCTCGCCCTGCATAGATTGCGGTTGCTAGCTACGTCATGCTCCTCACCAAAAATAGTGACCATGCATATGGTGGGGAAGCAGAGCTGGAGCTCAAAGGAGCTCAAAAGAAAAAACCACGTCTAGCGCTCTTTTACATATGAGTAGGATAAAATTTCAAACTTCACAAAGCTTTTTGCATTGTATTTTCCCATCAAGGTTCCGAGCCGACGGTTGCGAACTGACCAGTGCCTATCATCCATCGTATCGAGGACGCGTGCGCATTTCACGATAACTGGACCCGCGCACCTTTTCGCTTAAATAGGAGCTCTGACCGCTTCAAACTCAAGGATTTTGAGCCTCATCGTTCTTCCATACCAGCCTACAGCATCATGTTCAAATCTCAGATGATCCGGCAAGTCGCTCGCGCGGCCAGAGCACAAGCCCCTCGAGCAGCGTCCCGATCGGTACAGTCGGCCAATGCCTCAATTCGACAATTGACAACCACTCCTAGTCGCTTCAACAGCAGCTCCAACAACGGTGATGTTGACGCAGCCACCACATCCGGAGAGCCTGGTGAGAGCGGTGCTCACGAGGGTCAGTACGCTCGAACGAGGGAGGACATTGTGGTTGAGTACCCTGAAGAGGAGGATCTTCCGCCTTCGAAGCCAGTTGTAGGACGAGGAGGAGTCCACGCCAAACGGACACTCGCATCTTTCTCCATGGAAGGTAAGGTTGCCGTTGTTACAGGTGGTGCTCGTGGTTTGGGTTTGGTCATGGCCCAGGCTCTGGTCACTTCAGGAGCCGACGTTGCCATTGTCGACATGAACAGGGACGAGGGACAGAACTCTGCACAGGGTCTAATCGACTTGTACAAGCAGGAGAACCCAGACTCCAGCAAGTATGTATCTTATTCTCCCCAGTTGTTATCAACATACTGACTTCGTAGGGTGCCCAAAGTCACAGCACATTACTGTGATGTCTCGAGCCCAACATCAGTCAATCAGTCATTGGCTGAGGTTCTGAAAGAGCACGGCCAGGTCGACAACTTGGTCACCTCAGCTGGTTTCACCGAGAACTATGATGCCATCTCCTACCCTCATGACCGCATGCAGAAACTGTGGGGCGTAAACGTCGACGGAACCTACCTATATGCTGTCGCTGTGGCGAAGCATTTGATGGAAAGGAAGGCGCCTGGGAGCATTGTTATGATCGGCAGCATGTCTGGGGCTATCGTCAATGTCCCACAGCCCCAAGCTCCTTACAATGCAGCCAAGGCTGCTGTTCGGCATTTGGCGTCTAGTTTGGCTGTCGAATGGGCTGGTGCAGGCATTCGCGTGAACTGCATCTCGCCTGGTTACATGCTTACAGCATTGTGAGTCTATGATTGCATTGATACATTTTACAAGATATTAACATCGAGTAGGACGAAGAAGATTCTGGATGATAACCCGGAGCTCCAGAAGCAGTGGACATCTCTCATTCCAGTTGGCAAGATGGGGCGCCCAGAAGACCTTATGGGAGCTGTCACTTTCCTGTCCAGCGACGCAAGTCTATATGTGACTGTAAGTCTCCTTCCTGTATTGGATTGGATATATTTTGACCGTCCTAGGGCGCGGATCTGCGTGTCGATGGAGCGTATACTTGCACATAAAGGAGGGGGAAAGTTGTCAGCGAATAGAGGCGTAATATGTGAAGCCTTGAAGAAAACGACTTGTACAGAGACTAGATATAGATTAAGGCAACTTTTAAGCCTTCAAAAGCATCCTTGCCTACTCGCACATGGCTTGATTGCATGACCTGAAATGTGCTTGGTGATGTCTGAGTCGCATGAAACTGGGGCGGCGGAAGGCGGCGGGGTCCAAGTCTTGGCACCTAGTCTCAAGCCACGAGCGGTGTGGCACACGCCCCTCGCAACTCAGCCCTATCTGCTCCCTACTTTAGCAGACCGACCAGGGCGCATTACTACTGTTCTCCGCGCAATGAGGCAGAGGAAAATAAGCACAAACGTACAGCCCACTTAACGCGTGGCCGGCCCGAAGCTATGTTCAACATCACGAGCCTGGTGCAGAAGGCCCAGTCGTATATCGAACCGACGCTGAACAACATAGCTGCCCCAGCTACCACCGACCGCAGGCCTTCCAAAGGCACCCTGTTCCGCCACCAATTCCGTCTTCCCGACACCCAGAATCCTCTCCAGGAAATTACCGCCGAACTGACCCTTTCTCCCCACCACTCGACGAGGGGTGCTGGCGACGTCACATCCGCAGAGAAGGAGCGCGGCCAGGGCAATCACTATGTGGGGAAGCTGCACCTGAGCGAGCAGTATTTATGCTTCTCCACCCAGGCCTCAAGTTTTGTCAACACGGCCACCCTGAGCTCCAGCAGCTCCTTCACCGGGCAAACACACGGCGCAGGCCCGGCTGGCAACGGCTTCACCCTGCCCCTATGCGGTATCCGGCGAGTGGAACGCCTGCACAGCCAAAGTTACATGTTCGCGCTGGCGATCACGACATGGAACGGAACACCAGACTCCAAGTCGCAGGCGCCTGCTGGCCAGAAGCTGACCATTCAGCTAGCTGGGTCGCGTCAGGCCTGTGAGCGGTTCTGTGATGGCCTCAAGAAAGGCCTGCGAGAGGGCGTCAAGGAAGTTGACAATCTGCGGCGCGTGGTTGGCCATTGCTATTCCGAGTATCTGTTGACAGACGCCGAGGAGAAGCGAGCAAGTGAAGACGGTGCAAAGCCAGCCAAGGAACACCCAGATACTGGCCTCGGCATTATTTTCCGCTATCCAGGCAATGCGCGGAAGCTGAGGGATGCCACCAAAATCAGGCTTTGGCGCGAGTATCTACGCGGTACGCTCTTCACTTTTCTTGCCACACCTCCACACTGACGCATGGCAGATAATGGCCGTAGCGCCACCCTCATTCGGCAGCCCACCTTCCATAAACTCATCCGCGTTGGCCTGCCGAACCGACTGCGAGGCGAGATGTGGGAGCTCACCTCCGGCTCGTTCTTCTTGCGCCTACAAAACCCCAATTTATACACTGAGACGTTGCAAAAGTACTCCGGTCGAGAATCGCTGGCAATCGATGAGATCGAGAAGGACTTGAACAGAAGTCTACCTGAGTATCCTGGCTTCCAGAGCGAAGACGGTATTGGCAGGCTACGCAGAGTCTTGACAGCGTACAGCTGGACAAACGAAGAAGTTGGCTATTGTCAGGCCATGAACATTGTTGTAGCAGCCTTACTCATGTATGTATTACCCCTTGGCCATGGATATTTGCATCTAACAAAAAAAGATACATGTCCGAGCCCCAGGCCTTTTTCCTCTTATCTGTACTATGTGATCGCTTACTTCCTGGCTACTATTCACAAACCATGTACGGAACCCTTTTGGACCAGAAAGTATTCGAATCGCTTGTGGAGAAGACCATGCCTATTCTCTGGGACCATTTAGTTAAATCAGACGTGCAGCTATCTGTCGTTTCTTTGCCCTGGTTTCTATCGCTCTACATCAACTCTATGCCCCTAATTTTTGCTTTCCGTGTCTTAGATGTTTTCTTCCTAGAGGGCCCGAAAGTGCTCTTCCAAATCGGATTGGCCATTTTGCGGATTAATGGTGAAGAGTTATTGGATGCTTCAGATGACGGGTCTTTCATTTCCGTGCTAAAGTCCTACTTCTCGCGCCTTGACGAGTCGGCACACCCGAGATCGGAGAACGCAAAGCTCAAGGCAGTTACTCGTTTCCAGGAGCTCATGGTCGTAGCTTTCAAGGAGTTTGCTGGCATTACGCAGAACACAATCTCAGAACAGCGTGCGAAGCACAAGGATGCTGTTTTGGAAAGTATAGAGAGCTTCGCCAAGCGCACATCTATCAGGAATCTTGGACCAGAAAGCAAGAAGCTTAGTGTTGCCGATTTAGGGTTTCTTTATGACAAGTTCTACGCTGTTCTCTACGAGAGACAACAACGGGCAGAAATCATGCAGCAAGAAGCGGAGAGAAAGGCGAAAATGAGTAGACTCAAGGCAACAGAGGTTGTAACTGGCTTTGCGGGCAATAGCACAGAGAAAGGAAGGGTAGCTCTTGGACCCAGCCCAACACAAATGGACTACGATGCTTTCAGAGAGTTCTTGGCCGGTAAGTTGGCTCTATGTGCCTCACCATAGCTGGGCTGACATAAGCACCAGGTATCGCAAAGTGGGCAATCACTGATTCCCCGAGCCCCCCTCCCGAGTCCAACAACGTCCAGTCGACACATTCCTACTTCGGTGGCAGCCTGAAGAGCAAGCCTCCGACATCGCCATGGGGTTCTGGGCCAGAGCCTGCAGAGCATGAATTTATGCGACGCTTATTCCGGCGCTGGGACGTGGATATGACCGACTCATTGTCGCTACAGAACGTAGTTACAGGCTTTGCACACGTAAAAGGAACTAAAGATATCATGTCAAACATCAGCTACTTCTTTGAGCTGTACGATGACGATGGCGACGGCAAAGTGGATCGCGAAGGTATACTAAGGATATCAGAAGCTCTTTTGTTCCTCTCTCGTCGTGGGGTTCAAGATGCAAGTCCATCAGCATCTACCACCGACATAAGAACAAACCATAGCTCAGAGCGACTCAATCGGGACGAACAATTCTTAAGTAGTGTTTCCGCTTTCATTCGGAGATGCTTTGAATATGCAGACCCCGACCACCCGTCGAACCAAGACAGTCAAGAGATGCAGCAAGCCAGCGACAGCGTCGACAACTTTGCGATTGGGGATGATGATGAAGATGATCTTATTGACTTTGGATCGGCACCTACAACCCCAAAAACAACGAAAGCATCGATCAAGTCAGACGACATGCTTCTCTCGCCAACGCCGTCCAACCATACCGGATCGGAACCAGGACGCAATCAAAAAGCAAAATCCGCCAACCTAGCATTGGATCCTAATAAACCTCTACACATTACACTGCCTACATTCCGCATGGTTATCCTTGCCGACGAAGTACTCGAGCAGTTCTTCGAAGTTGGATTTTCGTCATCTTTCCGTCTTGCCGATGAGTTACTACCTCTCTCCTCGAGTTCTACTCATCTTACCACTTTCTCGAATGCGGGCAAACATGCCGGCCCTGTTGCTGGGCTGAGTGTTGTTGGCGGTGCAGGCGCAGGCGTCGTACCGCCAGGTAAAGGACTCAGAGGGATGCTAGATAATATTGTTACCGATGGCATGCGGGTTGCCGCGGAAGTTAGACGAAGGTACGATGAGGCACAGAAGGAGTTGGACAAGGAGGCGAGACATGGCAGGGAGGAGGAGGATGAAGAGGAAGATGCGAAGGATGCTGACCTCCTTGAAGGAGCGGAAACAGCAGGTGTTGACACGTCTAAGGGCGATACGCCGCCGGAGCTCCTGTCGCCAGTTAGTACGAGTGGCGACCTCAAACCAACTAGGAACAGATCGGCCAGTGATGCAAGTCGAAGGGTGTTGGAGTTTGAAAGATAGAAAGCATTTTGGCATGGCTTCATTCACTTATAGATATGTCTACCAAGAGCTCATATTATAACTAATTAGATGAGGCTCTAAGCTAGTGGAGCTACCCCGCAATTTCATCCATCGTGGGATACCATCCGCGGCTTAATTCCGAGACCCGCTTGTTAAACTGTACAGGAGGCACCATGTCTCTGCTCTCCATGTTTTCTTTAATGTATTTGTTGAGCAGATATGTTTCGGACGCTGTTCGCTCGCTCTCGAGCGCCACTATCCTATGTTTATAACACTAGGCGTGGCCTTCTCACCGAGGCCTTTGCTGTGGGACCGACCGAGGCATGAACTCGAGCTACTAGAGTGCGAACTTATTATAGCTGACAAAAATAGCCTCCATTACTTGAGCAAACGGTTCCAGAACATTTTGCGAGTGTTGTGAAGCAGTATGGTGACCGTAATGCGTACGGCTGCCCCAGCAAACCCTGGTAGCTGCGCTGATTGAGAAACAGAGTCATATCTCACCACCAAAGAACAATCCTCACGTACGATGCGCTCGACCGCGACTCGAATAGGCTAGCTCGTGGTCTACAGAAGCTTGGTGTCACCAAAGGTCAGAGGGTTGCTGTATCACTGGGGAATAATATTGAATTTGCGATTGTAAGGTTTAGTGATATTCTATATGGCCAGCGCTAATGATAAACCCAGACGACATACGCGCTGTTTAAACTGGGGGCCATACTAGTAGCGCATCTCCTTAATGCCAGGGAATGAATTGAAAGCTGACACCTACTAAAGGTACCACTAAATCCAGCTTTCAACGCACCGCAAGTCCTCTCAGCTTTAAACCACCTGCATACCTCACACCTCATCATTGGCGCCGAAACGAACCTTCCACGTAAAGACCCACGATCCAACATTTCCCTCCTTACACATCTCGTACCGAACCTTGCTGGCTCATCGTTCGAATCCGAACTTGTACCATCTTTGCAGAATGTAGTGCTAGTAGATAACTCGAGTGGTCGAATAGATGCTTCAGAATACAAGAGCATGCGCAGATTTGAACAAGTGGTTGAAGATGGTGGAAAAGGCAATGCACTGGAGAACCAGGGGCTGGAACCGGACGAAATTGCGAATATACAATTTACGTCAGGCACCACGAGTATGCCTAAGGCGGCATGCTTGAGTCACAAAAGTATTTTGAATAACGGGAACGGCATTGGTGATAGGATGTTGCTAACGCCAGACGATGTTGTGTGCTGCCCGCCTCCACTCTTCCAGTATGTACATTATTTCTATTGTTACTTTACAGTGAGTAACCCATTTTAGCTGTTTTGGATGCATTCTCGGCTACATGGCAACAGCCACACACGGCTCTGCCATTGTCTTCCCCAAAGAAGCCTTTGACCCACTCGCCACCCTCGAAGCAGTTCGTGAATACAAAGCTACAGCCCTCTACGGTGTACCAACCATGTTCGTAGCTGAACTCGACCTCCTCTCCCACGGCGCCGCCCCACGCGACGGCTATCAGTACCTTCGCACCGGAATAGCAGCAGGTTCATCCATCCCCGCCGAACTCATGCGAAAACTGCACAAACAGCTCAACCTAACTCAACTCACCATCTGCTATGGCATGACCGAAACCAGCCCCGTCTCAGCCATGACCACGACTGACGACCCCTTGGAAAAGCGCATCGATAGCGTCGGCAAACTCCTCCCCCACGTCCAAGCCAAAATTGTAAACCCCTCGAACTGGTCGCACACGCTCGCCGTCAACCAACGCGGCGAACTCGCCGTCTCCGGCTACCTCGTCATGAAAGGCTATTGGGGCGATGAAAAACGCACGCGCGAATCCCTAGTCCCTGACGCCAACGGCGTGCTCTGGATGCACACGGGCGACGAGGCATGCATGGACGAAGACGGCTACATCAAAATCACAGGTCGCATCAAGGACCTCATCATCAAAGGCGGCGAAAATATTCACCCGCTTGAAGTTGAGAACTGCCTCTTTGCACATCCGAAGGTTAAGGAGGTTAGCGTTGCGGGCTTGCCAGATGAGCGGTATGGGGAAGTGGTTGCTGCGTTTGTTGTGAGGCAGGATGGCGAGGAGGGAAATGTTAGCGTGGACGAGGTGAGGACGTGGGTGAGGGAGAAACTGAGTCACCATCTTGGTATGCTTTTTCTATGTTGCACTAGGGGGTGAGAATAAGCTGACTGTGGTGTAGTGCCGAAGTTTGTGTTTTGGGTTGATACGTATCCGAAGACGGCGAGTGGGAAGATTCAAAAGTTTAAGCTGAGGGAGATGGGAATTGCTATGGTGAAGGAAGGGAAGGGGTTGTAATAGAGTAGGATAGGTGGTTGATTGATGATGGAGTGGGGTATGAGTCGTGTTGGGATTGGGGGCGGCCTGATTACAATCAGCTGTAAAGAGTTTTAGATCATTTGTGTTCGTAAAGAAAATGAAGGAATCTGAAATGGTACACAACAGCGACTATTTATGGCTGCTGAGCTTCCATGCTGGCAAAGTGAAGATGGCCTGGATCCTAATGGATCGTCATGGATGATACTGAGTGATCAAATTTGCTAAAATTTCAATCGAATCTTCTGCTTACACAATATATATACCGCTTAGTATCGACTGAGTATATTATATACTCTACGTAACTAATGCCTCAGTTTCAAGTAAATATAATAGTTCATCGCTTATTGCTTCAGTTAGATACAGCCCTAATCTGCCTATGAAAGAAATAAAATGCATTACAACTATCAAGATACTTCATCCCCTACTCACGAAATGGCGTGAATCGTTCAAGAACAGTTTCCCCAACTCTAAGATCGTCCTCAAGAACCTGGCGATGCGCCTCACTCCTCACTCTAATATCACACCTGAATTTTTGCGGTCGGATATTGAAGCCTTCAGTGTATGCGAATGTGTCGTATGATACGCCTTTGATCGGTAGAATATCAAAAGCCCAGATAATCTTAGCCAATGCAATGAGCAAACTATTTTCAGCAAGACCAGCTCCAGGGCAGATGCGTCTTCCCCAGCCAAATGATGAATGCCCAGCTTTGGCTGGATGAGCTTTTGCCGATGGCTTTGCCTGCGCATTTGATATTTCACCTGGAGCCGTGTTTAGGAAGCGCTTTGGGTCGAAGCGGTGTGGATCGGGATAGTACTCCTCGTTCAAGTTTATTGCCCATGAGTTGCCCAACACAGTAGTACCTGCTGGTATATAGTAACCCTCGTAGTAATCGTCCTCCGTAGAAGCATGCGGCGTTCCTCCAAGTACGGCAACTGGACGCCACCGTAGCACTTCCTTCACAAGAGCGCATAGATACGGCAGGTCTTTCTCGTCGTCGAACGTTGGTGTCCGAGCAGACCCAACTATAGTATCGAGCTCCAAATGAGCAGCTTGAAGTGCCTCGGGATGCGTTACAAGAGCGAGAAATGCCGTGCAGAGAGTCGACGCCGTCGTGTCTGATCCCGCACCGAAGAGCGACGCAGGGATATATGAAAAATCGCGCTCCGAGAGCGGAATGTGCTCCTTCTCCCGCATCTCCAAGAGAAGCTTACAGAGCGAATCAGGTATGTCGTCTCCTCGAGTTTTCGCGCGCGCCATGTCGTCGCGAACACCATTGACAAGGGCCATGTTGGCGGCAGCTTCTTCTCGACCACGCACTTTGATCTCAGCTTTCCATGGAGCAAGTACATCCGGGATGTGCTTGAGAACAGGAAATGATTCAACCATGTACCGACCAGGCACGTTAAGTGATGCTGCAGTGTGCATGAACTTGAAACGCTGGTATATGACTTCTGCTTCCAGTGAGTCTATACGATGACCATACGCAACTGAGAATGCAATGCTTGATGTGAAGCGCTCCAAGAGCTTTTCCCAATTGGATGGGTTTTCTAACAACTGGTGGCACAGTTTGGAAGCCTCAGCTGTAAAGAGTCAGTCACCTGTTCTGTATCCAGATCCGCTAACTTACCTGTTTGCACTGGTTTGTACAGCCGTAAAGCCTTTGGCGTCAACGCTTGGTGCAGCAGTTTCCTTCTTACGCTCCACTCTTTGCCATACGGCTGTACCAATATACTCGCGCCATCCCATAATATCTCACCCATAGCGACCATCCGTGGGCGAGACGAGTATTTGGTACTTCGTTTCTCCATCAGGTCCACTGCGATATTGGGGTCGCAGATCACGACAGTGGGCGTTCGGCCAACCCATACTGTGAAGATGGGACCGTAGACCTTGGACCATTCCTGAAATTTTATCCATGGCTTGGACTTTGGGAGCTGGAATTTATTTCCAAGAAATGGGATAGGCAGAGGGCCAGGAGGCATTCGAAAATATAGCCACACATCACGGAGGAGCGCAATAGCAGGTATTACGAAGAGGAGGGAGAACAAAAGGAATAGCGGAAGGCTCGGCAATGATTCAAACATCATGTTAAAAGCCGGGCAAAATGTACAGCCTTCTGCTTCTCTCTGATAGCCCAAAGTTAATGTTAATGAAATATTGACGCATACCGATCGAGAATATCAACATGACTCCAGCTTATTCTCCGCAGATGTGGGGCTCACAAGTGTTGTTCCGCGGTATAAGACGGATGTGGGGTAGATAGTTATGTAATCCTCGAAGTGCAATTCATTGGTGCGGGATGTCAGCCTCGGTCAACTAAAAATGCAACATAATCGCTCCTACTTGTATCAATGCTAGATGTGCATAAAGAATAATGCATTGTAGAATTCTTTGGCGGAGGTAGATTGCTCTTGCCTTGCTCATAGTTATCAGGAGAAGATAATTTAGGTAGTCTTCGTGCCGTTAATCTGCTACGTCGTCATTTCTCGCATTTTTAGTTGCTGTAAGCTAGGCAGAAGCAGGTAGCATGGCTAAGGCTACAATTACTATTTCACTCTGGTATTTTCTAGTGATTTCATCAGGAATCCGGGCGAAGTGCGGCGCCGCGGCGGAGAAGGCCGAGTAACGAATTTAGCTCTGTCGTTATCGGTGTGATATAGATTTGATTTGATCATTAATGCACCTGCTGCTGAGCACGATAGACCTGAAGAGTTAGACTAAGACGGAATGACTACCGCTGCAACATGTTGCAAGGAGCTATAGGAAATAATATCTAAAAGAAGCATGTTTATCTGTCTTTCCTTACTAGGGTGATATCCTCTCTAAGCTAATTGCCTCCCAGTCTGGGGACTGATCTCTCAGTTGGACAGCAGATTCCTTATATATGGTAAAAGAAGATGCATTCAAGCCGACATCCCTCACACCACATTACTTCGAGATAAAGTATTGCAAATTGTACTACAATTAGATATATGTCATATAATGCCACTACTTGAAGTTATACAAAAACCAAGTGTCCACAGCTGATATACTATAATTAGACATCATGTCGCAATTGTCGCAAGATGCGTATGTATATAGATGTGAGGGGAATGAAGTTATTGATTGTCCTATGCAGTAGGTGTCTATCTAGAAGTACTGTAGCCTATCAGCCGCGACCAAAGGGACCGAGCATCCATCTATTAAGCGTGATTCACTCCTCTTTTCCCTGGTGGCTGTCCCCGACCCTAACGCTATTTGTATCAACGTTATTTTAGTGTTCTGGTTCCTAGATCTGGCATCCCCTCCTCCTATATTCCAAGGTCCCAAATGCGGGATTGCTTTTATTCTTAGACCGGAACTTAAATGGGTCCCTATTGACAAAAATAAAATTTGGCAGCCTTGGCGTTTAGATATCCTAAAACTGGAACCACGGAACTTGGGCTTTGCCTAGGATCTATAATGCAGCATGCATGTCTTTACGACCCTCACGACTTACCCACGTTGAACTTCTTACACGAATTGGCAAGTGAATCCAATACAAACGGGCAAATACATCCCCAGTCGTGCCCAACAGTCCTAGAGCTTAATTAGAAGGAGTAGAAGAGGCAGAGGAAGGCAATGCGTATGCAGAAGCTCGCTAGCCTACAAAAGCGTATAGGTAATTTGCGTAAGGAGGAGATACATCAGCTGAATGAATATATAGAGATAGGAACAAGTCTGTACGACTCCTAAGACAATAGCAAATTAGCCCTTATCAAGCAAATTGCACGTAACTTAATGCGAATATACAATAGATCTTACAGGAGGCTTAGATCTTTGAGAAGGGTTTTCTGCTGAGCTTAAATCTCCTGTGTTAATATCATAGCGTAACAGGGATTAGGTACGCGAGTATATATATCTAGGCAATTCTGCCTGCTTGTGATCAGTAACAATGAACTCGTGACTTTTCAGGCCTCTCCTGGAACCAATCGACTAGGACGCTCATGTGCCAATCAAGCTGTTCCGGGGTGACAAATCTGACTGAGACGCCTCTCCGGGAAGAGAAATTGGACTGGGACGTTTCCCCTGGGAGACAAATACGGGGACGTTTCTCCGGGGTGACAAATCTGATTGGGAGGCCTCTCCGGGAAGACAAATCTGACTGGGACGTTTCTTCAGTGAAAACCTCGTCCAGCGCCGGACCCTAAGGTTCTAGCATAGATAAATGATAAACGCTTCGACAGCACATAAAAAGAAGAGGGGGGTCTTCCCTTGTAGGAGCTTAGATTTAAAGAATTATTAGGGCGTGACTCGGAGTCACGCGTATGATTAGTCAGATTGTGCTAGTGTTGTATCCTCAAAGTTATTCTAGAATCTAAGCCCTACACCTTAGCTATATACAACGTGTACATCATGTCAGCGAGGGACCACAACTCCTATGTATTATCCTGGTGTCTTCACGGACGCCTACTTGAGTGCTATTGCAAGCACAAACTGTATCATGTCTAGCGCGTTGTCGAGCACAAGCTGTATGCTCTCTTGTGCATAAGCCATATTGTGGGTTATCATTTCGTGGAGACGTGGTTATTGGTTTCGCTGGCGATATCTTGTATCTAACGCAACGTGGGTAGGGCATCGAGGGTGAGGGATCGTGGGTCCTTAAAGGACGGAGCAGAGAATCAAGTCCCTGAGCGAGGCTAAGGCCCTGTTTGGTGCGCGCGTTGGAGAGGCCAGTGGGACCTCCAACACGGTCGCGGAGGTGTGTTGGAGTTGGAGTTGGGCTTGTGTTTGGTGATCCGGCAGGTATTCGTCGCATCAGTGGAGGTGTGTTGGAGCTAGGTGGGCCACCTAATTTTACACCCCTACAAGTGCCAAAGTGACTCAGCCTATACCGTTTTAAGGCTGTATTGGAGCTGCCAACTGTGTTGCACCTCTCGGGCAGCAACACAAACTCTCTTGACTCCAACACAGTCACGTGATGACGTTAGCAGCTCGGCACGCCGCAGCTATCGCTACTATAGCAGCAGCGTAGGCCTCTATCTATGCTATTATAGAGGCTCGGCGAGATAAGCTAACTAGAGTTTAGTCCTTTGAATCGAGTAGTAGTCGCAGGTAGTAGTGGCTCGAGGATTGTAGAGGTGACCTATAGTAGTTATACAGTAAGACTCGCCTCTAGTAGCCTATATTTGATGAGCTCGTCGACTACTTACGATTAAGTAGGCACGTAAGTAGTAAGAGAGATTGGCAGCGGCGGCTCCATGAGGTTGAGGAGGTCGTGAGAGACCCGCGCACTGAAGAGGCCAGGACAAGTTTGCACCAAACACGGCAGCAATCGCGTCTCTCAAATTCGGTTAGATGGGTGGCGCCGACCGGTGGGTCCTCGGCCACAACTCGGCTCTACTACTCGCGCACTGGAGGTCGCACTGGCTGCTCCAACTCGCGCGCACCAAACAGGGCCTAATTATAACCGACGTCAACCAACGTTAGCGGAATCTGACTAATCATACACATGACTGGGGTTTCCGGCTCCGAAGGGTTTCCAGCTGAGTCGAGATTGCGATCTCAGCTTGGCGCAGTGTTGAGCGAGAGCAATCGTTGCGCTGGAGCTCTAGCAGCGGCTCGTAATCTGACAACTAGAGTATTAAAGAAAAAGAAGAGTAAGAGTATAAGCTTTAAAAAGCTAAGAGAGTTAGGCTTAAAAAGGCTACTAAGCTAAAAGAGGTATATAGCCTAAGAAGTAACGTACTCCACAGGTTCGCCGATCACACGGGTTCGCCGGTCACTTTTGCCAAGCCCCCACTAAAACCACCACTACCCTATAATGTCGCAACAACAACAACATCTATAGCCTTCTAATAAATATTAGATACAGCTTGCTCTTTAAGCTATTAAAGGAGACACACTACTCTTATAGCGACGCACTATAGCTATCTATAACGTTACTGTAAGGGAGTTATCTCTTATATCTCTTATTTTCGCACTAATATTAGTAAGTTTACAACTTACTAATATTATAAACTTACTAA